>JAIUZE010073285.1:0-124588 GCA_022085475.1 Heliosperma pusillum | reverse complement strand
GGGTTTGCAGTGGTATCACGCCATGTTTCTGAGAGGAACCTCTGAGCTAGCTACCAGCTTCCCCCTACCTCGAGTTATAGTTTATTATCGGTTTCACATGATAGCTTTCACATGCTAGGTTATTTGTTAGTTATCTGTTTCATAACATGAAAAGCATATCATATATGTTAAACTTTTGTATTGTCCATATACATTGCTTTTATGTTATTCATATTTTATTAAACTTGACATTTCGTGGCTGGGAGGACTCGGAGTTACTCCCCACTGACTGTGGCTTCCGTGTTTATATTTAATGCGGTCGAACAGGTGGTGATGCATATTTGGGTACATTGACGAGCTAGCGAGCGAAGTATTTACCTTGGACCTATATTCGGTTCTTAGATTGTATATTATTATACACTCTTTTATTTCCGTATTTATACGGGAGATATGTCTCCCGTCTTGTATAATTCTTATGTATAATATTAATTTTCTTTTGTAATGAACCTTTTTATTTATGACACCCTTCGTTATGTATTTAAATTATTTTTTTCTTTCCGCAAATTTGAGGGTGTCACACTCTCGCCAAAAGCCAAAAGCCAAAAGCCAAAAGCCAAAAGCCAAAAGCCAAAAGCCAAAAACCAAATCCAAATTCACAATCCAAAACCAAAACTCAGAAACAAAGGCTCTCGCCAAAAGCCAAAAGCCAAAAGCCAAAAGCCAAAAGGCAAAAGCCAAAAGGCAAAAGCCAAAAGGCAAAAGCCAAAAGGCAAAAGCCAAATCCAAATTCACAATCTAACACAAAAACTCGAAAGCCAAAGCCGAAGCAAAAGCCAAAGCCAATACAAGCCAAAGCCAAAAGCAAATCCAAAATCCAGAATCTGAATTCACAATCCACAACAAAGTCCAAAACTTAAAACTATGGGCTATCGCCTGAGACAAAATCCAAAATGTGCAAAAACAAGCCAAAATGTACAAACCAACAGCAAAACAGCAAAAGACAACTAATCCCCATAACCAAGCCCAGCTAGAACCTCGAGAGCAATAATCTCTGTGTCTCTGTCCTCTGGCTCCCTTAACAAATGACCGGTTGTGTCGCAGTCCCGATACAAAAATAATTACCCACACTTAGGCTAACAACATAAAGAATGTAATTAGGGAAGTAGGGATCGATCCTCAGGGAGTACGTGTTAACTATGAACTGCTATGGGGTGATTTTTATTTAAGTTTGATTTATTTAAGGTGGTTATATAAACTACTAACATGGAATAAAATGACAAGTATGCAATGACGATATTTAAATGGCAAGTATGGAAATTGCGATAAAAATAAATCTAATCTAATTGATGACGATGATAAAATTGCAAGATAAAATGAACTAGTCTACTTGACGGAAAGGAAAGTGACAATAATTAATCTAACTAAGAAGGATAATTAAAATAACTGATGTGGTCGTTATACACCAAAAATAAAACCTAAGTCAACTAACTAAGAAGATAGCGGAAGTAGGGTCGATCTCCACAGGGAGGAAACTAATTAACTGAAATCTAAATCTGCAAGTAACAATCTGAGGGGTTTTGAAATGGTTTTAACTAAACTAAATAAGATTAAAGGAAAGAGAAATAAAGAAAGAAATAAATATGAAATAAATCAGATAAAGAGGGAATATGCCAGGATTCGGTCTACTGCAGCATCAGCATCTATGGGTCAACTAAGTCAGTCAATCTATCAATGAGAAGGGCAATGGTTTTCTCCACTCGGTCTCAAACCACCCTAAGGATTTTCCTAATTAACTCTCGTCCTCTTAGGAGTCACCTATCAATTCTAAGCAAGCCTTCCCTTCCAATCTCTCGATCCAGGTCGGGGTTAACTACCTAGCCTAGTCTCCTGCGGGCACTCATTCGACTAAATCTCAATTAAATTGCTTAGACTGATTCTCAAATTCAAGACTAACTAAAATAAGATTAACTCTCGTCCTCTTTTGTTGTTTGCTTTCTTGCAGGTGTCAAGGATGAGCTCTACAAAGGGCCATACTCGGAACAGGAAGGAAATAGTTGGGCAAGAGGAACTCGATTGTTTAGGGGATGCTCCGTTCGTTTGGGAGGACAATTCTGAGGGCGAGAAGAAAGAGGATCATATGCTGATAGGTAGGGTTTGAGCCAGCAAATCTATTAATGTGAAGGCTGCGATTGACACCATGATCAAGTTGTGGAATCCGACGAAACCCATGATGGGAAATGTCATCGATGCGAATGAGAAGACTTTTGTCTTTCGTTTTGGGGCTGAGCGAGATAAGCCTAGGGTTCTTGAAGGGCAACCTTCGCACTTTGATCATTTTGTATGGTGCTTCAACGAACCAAATCACTCAGGTAAACTGTCCGACGTTCCGCTTTTTCATTTCCCGGTGTGGGCTAGGGTTTATGATCTCCCTATTGCCGGTAGAACAAGTGGTTCGAATATTACAAGGCTAGGGGATTTCATTGGTAAGTTCATAAAGATGGAGACGTATCCACATGCTGATGTGGAAAGAGTTGTTATAATCCAGGTGCTCCTGGACGTTAGGAAACCCCTTAGATCAAGGATCCCTATAACCATGAATCGTGGCAATATTGTAAGGTTCGATGTGAAGTATGAGAGGCTACCAATTTTTTGTTATGGATGCGGAATCATTGGGCATGGGGAGAAGGATTGCGAGCACGGGCCATATGAAGAGGTTGATCACACCCTGGGGGATTAGATTCGTGCTTCCCCATGGAAAGTTACCAAAACGTCTGGAGGAAGCCTCTCCACGGCTACAAAAAACTTAAACGACAGGTTTAATGAGATCGATGCTGAAACTAACGATGAAAACATCTCGGCCATGATTGAGAAGCTGCAGACTATAGCTATTGATCTTCGTGTTAAGAAGGCAGGTAAGGGGGCTTTCGAGGGGATAGGGAGGAGGGCCAGAGAGGTGCATTCATTGATTAGTGTGGGTGAATCAGGGGGGGAGATAGCAGGTGGTCAGATGGTGGATAGAGAGGGTAGGGAGGAGGAGACTGTGCAAGGAACGAAGGGACATAAGGGGGATGGTCTTGTAAGGGAATGGCACATTAGGGACAATGAGTGGCAGACGATCATGGTGAGTGGGGATGAAGGGAGGTGGGGTAAAGATCCAGAACAAGGTGGGGAGAAAGGTACAGGTAAGCGAGGAGAAGATAATAAGACGAGCCAGGGACGCAAATGGAAGAGATTAGCCAGGAGTGAGCCAATGGGAGACTGTGTTGAGGAGGGGGAAGGTCTGCAACAGGGAATGGAGGCTGGAAAACGAGGGCGACAAAGAGGGAGTGAAGAAGAGGGAGAAGTGCAGAAAAAAGCGAGATGTGATTCTGACGGGGGCGTCATAATACCTGAGGCGGAGGTTGGTACTAACCAACCCCGCTGGGATCAATGAATACTTTAAGCATCAACTGTCGGGGCTTGGGCAACCCTGACTCGGTTCGTGCTCTTCGATAGCTGATACAAAGAGAGGCCCCGACCATCGTCTTCTTGTGTGAGACGAAGCTTTGTGGTCGTGAAATGAGGAGGGTGAGAGAGGGTATTGAGGGCTATTACGGGATGGAGATTGATAGCGTTGGTAGGTCTGGAGGATTGGCTTTTTTATGGAAGACTGACATTGAGTGTGATTTTATATCGGCTTCGGTCCACTATATGGATTTTAAAATTAAAGGGAAGGAAGGAGAATGGCGTATCACGGGGTTCTATGGATGGCCGGCTGTTGCTGACCGTCATCTATCGTGGGAGTTACTTCGCATTCTCAGTAGACAGTCAGATCTGCCATGGGTTTGCATTGGAGATTAATAAATGTTACGATGATCCTATTTATTAATAACGAGATTCTATATTCGACTGAGATGAAAGGGGGATCAAGACCGCAATGGCAAATGAACAACTTCCAGGAACCTGTTGACGACTGCGGGTTGAGGGATTTGACATGGGAAGGATATAATTTCTCATATGATAACGGACAAACGGGTGAGTGCAATCGTCAAAGTATGTTGGATAGGGCGATGAGTATTATCTCCTGGTCAGCTCTCTTTCCGTACGCAAGACTATACTACCTCGATCGAGAATGGTCTGATCATGCTCCAATTTGATTGGTGCTCAATGTCAGGGAAATAGAACAACATAGGAAGAAACAGTTTCGCTTCAAGCAAGTCTGGGTGGGGGCCGAGGGGTGTGAAGAAGCTGTCGAGCGTGGGGTTGAGAAGAGACAAGGAACTGTGACGAGAATGATTAAGGAGTGCTCCAAGGAACTACAAATATGGAAGAGATTCAACATTAGGAAAATTGGTAAGACCATCGAACGTAAGAGGAAACAAATTGCTAAGGTGAATATTGGGGACAGACTGGAAGAGTCGATTCGTAAAAGGAAGAAACTAGTGGCGGAAGTAGCGGATTTGATGAGACAGGAGGAGCAATACTGGCGCCAAAGGTCGAGAGCATTATGGTTGAAAGATGGGGACAGGAACACGAAATATTTTCATGCCAAAGCCGGGGAACGGAGACGGAAAAATAATATTGCCAAGCTTATTGACGATGAGGGGAATAACCATGTCGGAGATGAAGCGGTTGGGAAGATAGCTAACGATTACTTTAAAAACCTCTTCACTTCATCCAATCCCTCCAACTTTGGGGATGTGCTGCAGGGCTAGAGGGGCGAGTTGATGACAGGATGAACGAGGAGCTACGGGCCGAGTACAATGCTGAGGAAATCATAGAAGCTCTAAATCAAATGAACCCTTTGAAAGCTCCGGGGCCGGATGGGATGAACGGTATTTTCTACCAAGCCTATTGGACGGTTGTTGGACCGAACATTATTAATGCTGTGTTGGCTGTTTTGCGCGGGGAGGAATCACCAGAGGAGATCAATAAAACAAATATCGTGTTAATTCCCAAGAAGAAGGCCCCGGACAAAATTCGGGATTTCCGACCCATAAGCTTGTGTAACGTAATCTATAAACTGGTTTCCAAAGTTCTCGTTAATAGGTTGAAGAAGTTCTTGAATCTTATAGTATCTGACAGTCAAAGTGCCTTCACTCCGGGAAGATCGATCACGGATAATATTCTTATCGCTTTTGAGATGTTTCACCACATGAAAAATGCCCGCTCGGGCGGAGGACATATGGCTATAAATCTAGATATGGCAAAGGCCTATGACAGGGTCGAGTGGGTATTCCTTGAAAAAGTGCTGCTGACAATGGGGTTCGATATGGCGTGGACAAAGAGGGTGATGGAGTGTGTGACTAGTGTGTCGTTTTCGGTTCTGATTAACGGATCGCCTTCGGAAGCCTTCTATCCTAGCCGCGGTCTTAGACAGGGGGACCCGTTGTCCCCCTACCTCTTTATCTTATGTGCTGAAGCCCTATCAAATTTAATGAAACGGGCCGTGGAGAATTCGACTTTGAGTGGGGTGAAAATTGCGTCGACGACACCTATGGTTTCCTATCTGTTATTTGCGGATGATAGTATATTTTTTGTGAAAGCAAACATGGAGGAAGCCACGGAAGTGAGTTCGATTCTACGCAAGTATGAGTACGCGTCCGGGCAACTTGTTAACCTTGACAAAACGACTATTTCTTTCAGTAAGGGGGTGTCGGGGCAGCGACGGGTAGAGATTGCGGGGAAGCTTGGGATGAATATGGTGGAGGAGCAGCCTCGTTACTTGGGCCTTCCTACGATGGTTGGGCGATCGAAAAAGGGTCTTACGGACATCTTGCGGGATAAGCTGAGGAAGAGGCTGCAAGGGTGGCGCGGGAAAATTCTGTCTAGGGCTGGTAAGGAGGTACTTTTAAAGGCGGTAGCCAACTCTCTCCCTACCTACGTTATGAGTGTGTTCAAAATTCCCGCTACTTTCTGTAATGAAATTCGAAGTATGCTATCTCGGTTCTGGTGGAATAATGATGAGGGGAAACGAGGGATATTGTGGGTGTGGGAAATCAGTATTACCACAATACAATTATTATAGGATTATAACGAAAAGTAATAATTTGATTATCGAGTCATCAACGAAAACAACAAAAGGAATAGAGATTTAGAAATCAACCTCCGGTCCTAGCAATTGGCGTAAAGAACAGAGATATAAAGGTAGATATCCTCCTAATCGTTGCACCCAAGATTGTACGAGATATGCTCTTCTCCTTTGCTAGAAAGAGAACCAAAAGTTACTGTTAACCTTTGTTTTTGTGTTTTGTCAAAAGTTACTGTTAACTTCTGTCTTTTGTGATGTGTGTCTGATAGATGGAGGCTCCAGTGAAAATGAATTAGGTTTAGAATTATAAACTCAATTCCACTCCACCCTCCTGCTTCTCACGGCTCATAGGGTTTTATATGGGAAGATTTTGGTCTCCTCAAAAATAACTACCCATTGACTAAAAACCGAGTGTATCTGGATACTTTCGTTTTTGGTCATTTTAGCTTCCAATATAATGTAATATATTATAATCGTCGTTTTACATGGACCGACATTATAATACATCATTAATTATAAATATCCGTATATTTATAATTTGCTAATTAATTATAACGGTTTATGTTTAATTAGCATACATTATATACAACAATTAAATATATCATTTTATATTCAATTTATGAATTACAGTTAATTCGTCTCAGCTAACTTTATTTAGTCATTATTAAATAATCGTCTCATCATCACATTGACTAACCTTTTAGTCAAATATACTGACTAACCTTTTAGTCATATAATAGAGCATCAATATGATTATTTTCTCAAATAATCACATCTCTCAAACACATCCTATAGGTGTGACTTTTAGGGACCAGTTGATCACCGCCATCTGTATGACAATAACGTCAAACTTCTCTAGCAAGCCAACCGTTATTGATAAACGTTAATCAACTGATTATTATACAAAGTATACCCTGTGAACCTACAGAGATTTATTTATGTTACGCACTAACTGTGGAGGGACACGGGGCTCCAACAATCTCCCACTTGTCCGTACAAGTGTTGTGCGATAACCGATTCTTCATAATCCAGAATAATTTCTCCCACTCAATGTAAACCAATTGTGCAAAGCCTATTCACAAGGTCGTGTTACAGTGATCCAGTAATCAAGAGTGGTTTCCGCCGACTAAAGAGAGTAACTTAACTGATAAACGAATCTTTATTCGAGCATGGCCATGCATTTCAGTTACAGCTCCTCGAGTGGCCCTGAGAAATACCATAACCTGATAAAGGTTGGATATTTTCTTCAACTCGAATCTTGCAGATACAAGCGCAGTATGAAATGACCCAGTGAAAATCTACTTAGCCTCCTGTTACGGTCGACCATGAGAAAGACACCAAAGTCACCCAAAAACTGCCTTTATCTCAAGAGACAGTCGATAGTCAAAAGAATCGACTCTAGGAACACTATGGATGTCCTATCCACGACCTGGCACTTAATGTTCCGAAACATTTAGGACTCCATAACGTTGTCACAAAATTGTCCTGCGAGGTATCATTATAACTCTCATATGTGATCGATCAGTCAACTGTTTGACTTATGGCTCGTTGAACCCACCATCAATCGACTGCACAGAATAATTGCCAGAGTTATCAGCTCATGTAGGCGATTACGGACCAAAACATATATAATGTAATTCAGTTCACTTTGTGGTGTTCAATGTTGTCAGTACAACCCACATGAAAAACAAAATATAAAACAAAATGATGATATTATAGATAGTTTTTATGAAAAAGATACAGGTGTCTAATCCATACAAAACAACTAATACAACTCAGGAACACGTTTGATTCCCATGGAAATAACGTGCCCTTCATGTTTATCATATCTCAATGGTTTAGTGAGAGGATCTGCTACGTTATCATCCGTAGCAATCTTGTCTATCACGATCTCCCTTTGCTCCACGTAATCTCGGATCATGTGAGCCTTCCGTTGTACATGCCTAGACTTGTTGCTGGACTTGGGCTCCTTAGCCTGGAAGATGGCACCACTATTATCACAATAGATGGTGATCGGGTCATCCAAACTAGGAACTACAGTTAGTCCTTGTAAGAATTGACGCATCCATATAGCTTCCTTCGCAGCCTCTGAAGCAGCATAGTACTCAGATTCAGTCGTAGAATCTGCTATAACAGTTTGTTTGGAGCTTTTCCAGCTGACCGCAGCGCCATTAAGAGTAAAAACAAATCCAGACTGAGATTTCGAGTCATCTCGATCCGTTTGGAAGCTAGCATCTGCGTAACCGATTGCGCATAGCTCAGTGTCTCCTCCATAAGTCAATACCCAATCCTTAGTCCTCCGTAGGTACTTAAGGATATTCTTAACAACCATCCAGTGTGTTTCACCTGGGTTGCCTTGGTATCGACTTGTCATACTCAATGCATATGCCACGTCTGGACGTGTGCATATCATGGCATACATGATCGATCCTATAGCTTATGCATAAGGAACCCGACTCATGCGCTCGACCTCTTCCGATGTCTTTGGTGCCTGAGCTTTACTCAACTGCATCCCAGAAATCATTGGAAGGTTCCCCTTCTTGGAGTTGGTCATGTTGAACCTCTCAAGAATCTTATCTATATAAGACTCCTGACTGAGGGATAACATCCATCGTGATCTATCTCTGTAGATACGGATCCCCAAAATTCTTTGTGCCTGGCCCAGATCTTTCATCTGGAAATGGTTCTTTAACCAAACGTTTACCGAAGTTAAGAGAGGTATGTCATTCCCAATCAAGAGTATGTCATCGACATATAATATTAGGAAGACAATCTTGCTCCCACTCAACATGATATATAAGCATGGTTCCTCGACCGATCAAGTAAATCCATTCTCTTTTATCACTTGGTCGAAACGATGATTTCAACTCCGAGAAGCCTGCTTAAGTCCATAGATGGAACGCTTAAGCTTGCATACCTTCTTAGGATTTTTAGGATCAATGAAACCTTCGGGTTGTACCATGTACAACTTCTCCTCCAAATAACCGTTTAAGAAGGCGGTTTTCACATCCATCTGCCAAATTTCATAGTCATGAAAAGCGGCAATCGCTAAGATTATCCGAATGGAACGCATCATGACTACGGGTGCAAAGATTTCATCATAATGCAATCCGTGCACTTGAGTGAAACCTTTTGCCACTAGTCGTGCCTTGTAGGTATCTGGTTGTCCTTCTACAGAATGCTTTATTTTGTAAAGCCATTTGCACTGAAGAGGCCGAACCTTATCAGGTAAGTCAACCAGATCCCATACGTCATTCTCATACATAGAGTCCATCTCGGATTGCATGGCGTCAAGCCATATCTTAGAGTCGGAACAGGTCATGGCACCTTTATAGGTAGCGGGTTCGTTACTCTCTAGGAGTAAAACGTCATCTCTCTCATTCTCCTCGACCATACCAATGTATTTGTCTGGAGGAATAGAGTGTCTACCCGACCTCCTAGGTTCCAAAGGAATATTAACCGCAGCCGATGATGAAGGAACAGTTTCCTCCATTGGTTGCTCGGTTGTTGGTTCTTGAATCTCCGACAGATCAAAGGTTCCATTACTTGTCCTATTCTCGAGAAACTCTTTCTCTAAGAACGTCGTACTAGCCGCAACAAAAACTCGATGTTCGGTAGGCGAGTAAAAGTAATGACCAAACATCTCTTTTGGATAACCAATAAAGTATGTCTTGACCGATCGTGGGCCGAGCTTATCGTCAGGTCTCCACTTGACATAAGCCTCGCAGCCCCAAACCCGAATAAAGGACAAGTTAGGGACCGTTCCCTTCCATAATTCATATGGAGTCTTGTCTACAACTTTAGACGGACTTCGGTTAAGTATTAAAGCTGCTGACAAAAGAGCATAACCCCACAATGAATCAGGTACAACCGTGTGACTCATCATGGATCGAACCATATCAAGTAATGTTTGATTTCTCCGTTCGGATACACCATTCAATTGTGGTGTTCCAGGTGGAGTTAACTGCAGTACTACACCACGGTCTTTAAGATGTCGATCAAACTCATTCGAAAGATATTCGCCACCACGATCCGAACGTAGTGCTTTAATCTTTCTATCCAGTTGGTTTTCAACCTTATTCTGGAATTCCTTGAACTTGTCAAAGGACTCACTTTTATGCTTCATTAAGTAAGAGCATTCCATATCTACTCAAATGTGGTCGTGAAAGTGATAAAATATCTATAGCCATCTCTAGCGTTGATTGACATAGGTCCACTCACATCAGTATGTATGAGTCCTAATCGGTCAGCAGCGCGCATTCCAACACCTTTGAAGGAAATTCGAGTCATTTTGCCTATGAGACATGATTCACACGTGCCAAAAGATTCATAGTCAAATGGGGAAATAGTCCCATTGTCAATGAGCTTCTTCACGCGTTTTTCATTTATGTGTCCCATACGGCAATGCCATAAATAGGTTTGATCTTTGTCACCAACCTTTGCTTTCTTACTACTCACATGCATTATATCTGTGGTTTGATCTAAAACATAAATCCCATTTATGGAAACTGCTTTACCATAAAATATTTCGTTTAAAGAGAAAATACAGCTATTATCCTTTATTACAAACGAAAATCCGTCCTTATCAAGTACGGAAACTGAAATAATGTTCTTATATAAACTGGGTACATAGTAACAGTTATTCAGAAATAACTCAAAGCCACTCGGGAGTTGGATTACATATGTTCCCACTGAAACGGCAGCTACTCTTGCTCCATTCCCCACTCGCAGGTCCACATCACCCCTTGTGAGAGTTGTGATGTTTCGTAGGCCCTGCAAATGATTGCACAGATGAGAACCACAACCAGTATCTAGTACCCAAGTTCCGAAACTTGCATTGGTTGATCTCAATCATATGAATAAAAGAAGAAGACATACCAACAGGAGAGACGCGGCCTGCTTTTATGTCCTCACGGTACACGAGGCAGTTCCTCCTCCAATGCCCAAACTTGTGGCAATGGTGGCACTCCACGTTACCTTCATCGCTCTTTGTCTTGCCTTGTGAGCTACCGCTAGTCTCACCAGGCCCACTCTTGCCTTGCCCTGGCCTTTTGAATTTTGGCTTCCCTACAGTTAGGTTGGCCTGAGCCTTGCCCTTACCTTTGCCCTTGTTGGCAATCATTAGAACGTCCTGTTTCAGGCTCCCACTCAATTTCAGATCACTCTCTGTCTGTACGAGGAGTGAGTGGAGCTGATGAAGACTCTTCTTCATATCATTCATATAGTAATTTGCCTTGAAAAGGGCAAAACCATCATGAAGTGAATGAAGAACGCGGTCTATGACGATCTTCTCATCGATTTTGGCAACCATTCCTCCAGTTTCTCTCATTCTCATCTCCTCAAGAATGTGGGGTCTAACTGCTTGGCCCCTTCTTGAGTTTTTCGCTTCAAAGAAGCGACACTATGCTCATATCTAACGACCCTCGGAGCTTTCGGAACTCGTTAAGAGCGTGTGTTAAAAATGTTGTTTGCACCTTGGGCATGAAAATCTCCCTTTGCCAATTTGATTCCATTGAAAAGATGATACGTTCTTTATCGCACCCCGCCTCTATTACTAAAATCACTTAGCAAGTGATTCATTTGCTCCTGCATTGGGCCTGGGTTTGGCGGTAGTGGCTCAGTCAAGTACTACTTGAGCTTAACCGTCAGCTATGGCAGCATCCGTAATGAAGCCTCCCATTCCTCAAAGTTTGGACCCCGTTAATTCTTCAGCAGTCGCGTTGACTGATTCATAGTGTCCATGAACATCTTAAGCCAGGACTCACGTCCGAGCGTGGCACTTGGCATTGGGTCATCAGTATGGCCAGCCATTTTTGTTATTTAGCAGTTATATCTGTATATAAGACTGTGAAAAAGAAAATAAATATGATAAGTATTCATCGTTTTAAATTTGAGTCAAATGAAAAACTGTTTAATGCGATGACTCGTGCATTTATACAATTGACCTCCCTCAAGAATTATATAAATGATCCCAAGACTCAATTTCTGTAAATTGATAAGCCAACCTCTTGGCTAATTCTACTTTTAGAATTCCTGGTCCTAAATTTCTGTAAATTCTATCTTTAGTCCATCATAATCACGAGAATACTCGTACTATAATGTTGAGATAAAATAGGTCAACACTCACTACTTACCCAACGTAGAAAGGGTCATATTATGACTTCCGACGAAGAAGGGGCTCATAGTAGTTTTCCCTATAAAGACTAGTCTCAATTTTATTTATAGGGGAAGGTCCCATCATCTTAACTTTAATTCATTTTAAGTGAACGAATGCCTAGCAACTCAAGAATGATTTAAACTAAGGTGATGGCCCTAAAAGCGAGTGACATTTGTATGTCCATGATTAAAAAATTCAACCTATATGAATCATTTTTCATGCAATATTAGTTTAGGTGGTTTGGTTTAGGCGGAATATGATGCAATTATCTATCATGTGATGGAAAGGAAACGAGAATGAAAAACGTAAAAGGAAAAACATGTCCTAGTGTGGCCTATCCTACCAAAAAGAATGAAATACAACTTGGAATCCAACTGATTGGACCCTCGAAGCTTGACTTGATCACCCTTCTTGGTCCATGTAGCGGGAGTGAGCTCCAATCTCAATCTCTAGTCTTCTTTGAAATTACAACAAATAAAATTACATAGATCCTATTTATTACATACTAATTTCAAAACCCAAAACTAAAAATAATGGAGATTCGAGATCTCAAAGTACATCCAAGACTACGTTACCATCATTACGGTAACACAATCTACTAAGGCCACACTAAGTTACAACTGATTGTAAAAATACGTTAAAAATTCATTCAAACAATCCAAAACATCTATAAAAGCACCAACTAAAATAAAACATGCAAGACATAATACATTTATTACTATGTTTTATTATCCAAACCACCCTCTTAACATAGATTATAATTATGTGGTGATTCAGTAATTACTCACATCAATTACAATCTCAATTCATTTTACTGATAAAATGAACTATCCTAAACATTTCAAACTGCTTTAAAATGTAAGATATTAAGCATATGTAAACCGTTTCACATTAATTATACACAATCCGAATAATGTACAATTAAAGGCCCAAAAAATTTTGAACACTGCAAAAAAAAACGGAAGTTTTTTTTTTTTTTTTGGCAGAAATTTTTTTTTCGGCAAAAATGGTCCTTATCGACATAAAAGGGAAAAATTAATATCCTTTCAAATGATAAACTTATTCAACATCATTTCCATTTTCATTTTAATCTAATCTTTATTAAATTAAAACATCTACAAATCTATTGTATGTTATTTTAACAGATTAAAATAACAAAATAAATCTAAATGAAAACGAATACGAAAGGAAATACAATTCTTTAAGGTGCTCGATCGAGAAGAAATTAAACAATTAAGTCTCTCGATCGTAAAGAAAATGTGTCGATCGAGTATACTGTTTACTCGATCGACTAATTCTTCCAAGTCGACAAACAGGGACCTCGATCAAGTAAACATATCACTCGATCGAGACACTAAAGTCCTCGATCGAGCGAATCAATCTTCTCGGTCGACCTACAATTTGAGAAAAAACAAAACTGCTCGATCGAGTAACCACAAGAACTTGATCGAGACAAAATACTCCCAAAAACTTCTTGATCGAGCAAACACAAGAACTCGATCGAGACAAAATACACAGCGTAAAACAGTTTCTGTTTATGAAATCAAAATTAAAACAATTTCGTGGCCTATGCTCTGATACCACTTGTGCGAAATCGGTATTACCACTATACAATTATTATAGGATTATAACGAAAAGTAATAATTTGATTATCGAGTCATAAACGAAAACAACAAAAGGAATAGAGATTTAGAAATCAACCTCCGGTCCTAGCAATTGGCGTAAAGAACAGAGATATCAAGGTAGATATCCTCCTAATCGTTGCACCCAAGATTGTATGAAATATGCCCTTCTCCTTTGCTAGAAAGAGAACCAAAAGTTACTGTTAACCTTTGTTTTTGTGTTTTGTCAAAAGTTACTGTTAACTTCTGTCTTTTGTGATGTGTGTCTGATAGATGGAGGCTCCAATGAAAATGAATTAGGTTTAGAATTATAAACTCAATTCCACTCCACCCTCCTGCTTCTCACGGCTCATAGGGTTTTATATGGGGAGATTTTTGTCTCCCCAAAAATAACTACCCATTGACTAAAAACCGAGTGTATCTGGATACATTCGTTTTTGGTCATTTTAGCTTCCAATATAATGTAATATATTATAATCGTCGTTTTACATGGACCGACATTATAATACATCATTAATTATAAATATCCGTATATTTATAATTTGCCAATTAATTATAACGTTTATTTTTAATTAGCTTACATTATATACAACAATTAAATATACATTTTATATTCAATTATGAATTCAGTTAATTCTTCTCAGCTAACTTTATTAATCATATTAAATAATCGTCTCACATCATCAACATTGACTAACCCATTTTAGTCAATACACTGACTAAAACCTTTTAGTCATATATAGGGCATCAATATGATTATTTTCTCAAATATCACATCTCTCAAACACATCCTATAGGTGTGACTTTTAGGGACCAGTTGATCACCGCCATCTGTATGACAATAACGTCAAACTTATCTAGCAAGCCAAGCGTTATTGATAAACGTTAATCAACTGATTATTATACAAAGTATACCCTGTGAACCTACATAGATTTATTTATGTTACGCACTAACTGTGGAGGACACTGGCTCCAACAGTGGGTATCCTGGGCGAATATGTGTAAGCCGAAATGTATGGGGGGGATGGGATTCAGAGACTTTATCAAGTTTAATCTTGCATTGTTAGGGAAACAAGTCTGGCGACTTGTGGATAACCCGGACTGTCTTTGGGCACGTATCATGAAGGGGCGCTACTTCCCTAACAGGGAGATGATGAATGCTAACCTCGGGCCTACCCCGAGCTATACGTGGCGGAGCATCCTTGAAGCCAGGGACGCTATCAGTTGAGGACTTAGAAGGCGGATTGGAAATGGCCAATCGACTTATGTGTGGAGGGATGCTTTGATTCCTGGTACCCAATCGGGGCGGGTTATATCGCCTTGCCCCTCGAGAGGAGATGGGATGCTAGTAGCGGATTTGCTAACGGATGACGGGAAAGAATAGGACCAGGCTAAACTGAATAATCTTCTCCTCACCTTTGAATGTGACCGAATTAGAGGGATAAGACTTAGCGAGCAGAGGCCGGTTGATACTTGGTATTGGAGGGAGGATCGCGACGGAATCTATTCGGTCAAGACAGCTTACAAATATCTTGCTGGCACGGAGGTTGATACGGGCTCGACATCGAATTGGGAGAAGGAAAAATGGTTGTGGAATAGAATTTGGAACGCTCAGGTATGGCCCCGAGTAAAGCTCTTCTTTTGGAAACTGTGTCGGGAGGCATTGGCAACAAAAGCAAACATAGCAGCCCGGATTAAAGGTGAGTCTTCTAATTGTTCTTTATGCAATAATTTCAATGAGTCGAGTCTACATCTGTTTAGGGACTGTTGGGTGGCTAAAAGGATGTGGGGAGGGCTGAGCTTAGAGGCTGAAGACGAAAATGGAGGGGGATGCTTGCGGGAGTGAATAGAGGAGCGCTTGAAGGGCTTCGAAAGACGTGAGCAGGGGCTGTTCATGTTGGGCTGCTGGGCATTATGGGAACATAGGAACAAGGTGATCTTTGAAGCAAGGGGAGTTGAACCGGACACTGCCATAAAGCGAGTGCGGGATGTTGCAGCGGAAATGGAGGGAGGTGGCCTTCTTGACAGCAACCGGGACAAGAGGGAGGGGACGAGGGATATTGACGGGGTCGAAGAGCAAAGTAGAGGAAGGTGGAGGGCGGCTTCTAGGGGATACGTCAAGGTTAATGTCGATGCGGGGAGTAAAGAAGGAGAGTCGGTAGGGGTCGGAGGTGTTTGTCTGGACGAGGAAGGAAAGGTCTTGTGGGGTTTTACCTACAAATGGGGAGGAGAGTGCAGTGCTCGGGATGCGGAAGCGGTCGCTGTCTATGAAGGACTCCGGGAAGCTGGACGAAGAGGTCATGCGAAGGTGATCATTGAAAGTGATTGCAGCCAAGTTATTGATGCTCTTAAGGAAAGGAAGACGGGCAGAAACATTTTCTTCCTTACAATTACTGACATCTTAAATCTATGCAGCTCTTTTCAGTCGGTCATTTGGTCGTTTACTAAGCGTGAAAACAATTGGGTCGCGCATCATTGTTTTTAGAGTTTATAAATTATACTACTTAATTTAGGAGTTTATAAATTGTTTTTGGTACCGGTAGTGACGACAAAAACCGGGCTTATCACTTGTATCATGTGATATTGTTTAGTGGGATATTGTTTTGAATGTCAGGTGATATTGTTAAATAAATTAGACTTTCGACCTTGCAAGACTCAACCAAATTCGGACTCTCACGGGTCACTCTTCTCTCAACAAGCAAATGGTAAGTAAATATGTATAAGAAAGAGAGAAGAAAATATAGCCACTCACCTAGACTACGAACGACACAACATGCATTGCTAACTAACATGAAAGATGATTCAAGCACCGTACACACGCATAACCACCGTTCAAGGACAATCACGTGCCGAACATTTGCAAAAATATGGATATGTGAGGCTAATTGGTAAGAAGGGGCAAAACAATTATTGGAAATGTGAGGGTAAATAGCCAAGCTAGTTCCTAACAAGACCGCATTAGAACTCGTTCCATTCTTCCAACCATTACAAACTAAGCTCGATGCCTTACCAAATCTAGGCATAAACAACACAAATCCCAAATAACACCTCAACAAATTATAATAAGCACAGGAGGTGTAAACAACAAAACTTCAGCCAATTATTTTTTCAAGATATTCTTTTCATTTTTTCATTTTTCTTTCTTTTCTTTTCTTTTTTTGTTGGCTGACTAAGGAAAACCACTCGATCGAGCTGAATGAATCACTCGATCGAGGCACAAAAACACAAAATCTGCTCGATCGAGCTAACCAAAGTACTCGATCGAGACACTAATCAACACTTCTCTTCTTTTTCTCGTAAATACCCACTCCAATCAATGAAACGAGCCAAAAACTGACACAATGACGTAAAATACCTCGACTACTAAACTAGCTCGGCAAAGGTAGGCTAAGTTTAGGATGTAGTTAAGGGCAACAGGCAGATATGGCTTTATGTGGAGTTAATGGGGTAAAATGAGGAAAAGGGAGATGCAAATATTCTAAAAACACGTAATACCGACCACAAACCCAATGCGTGCAGGCAATAAGAAATCAAAATTCATATACAAGCAAATGACACGAAATGTGGGGAGTAACTACTCTCATTCCTAGATGAACTGGTCATGGATGTCACCAGTTAAGCTCTAAAACTCAGAATATATAAGTAGTTTGCCAAAAAGTTGAGTCAAGTCTAATAATCAAATTTAAATTCCAAGACAAAATTCAATATTTCACTATTCGATTTCACTAAATAAGTCAAGAAAGGTGCAAGAAATAGCATAAAATAGACTTGTAGTGCGATTTCATCATGAACAAGACTCCAATCCGACTCGACTATATGCAAAAATAAACGTTATATTTTTGATTTTTTCAAAAAAAATTCTAATTAACATGAATTGTAAACGTGAATACAATACAAATGCAAATGCAGACGCAAAAGGATGTAAAATACTTCTCCAAACCAAAACAGACAATGTCCTCATTGGCTAAAGCACAAAAGCATATAAGGGAAAGGGAAAAAACAACCTAATACATGTTCCTAAGGAATGAAAATATACAAAGAATGGAAAAAACAATGAACAGAAAAAACTCACAAGACAATAGCTTCCCCAAACCAGCATCAAACTGGGGAGCCAACATCACCTACTCCCATCCGTCTCCTCTGTCTCCACCCGATACGTCGGGTCCCTCTTCTCCTCCTGAGCTAGCCTCCTGGCTGCCAACTCCGTACGCTCCCTCATGGCCCTATGTGCCGGCGTCTCATCTTCTTCCTCTCCAGAAGAAGAGGAAGAAGAAGATGGTGAAGGATACCCACCCTCTGGGTATCTGTAGAATGAGGGGTGAGGCCATCTATTTGGAATGGGACGTCCTCTGCGGATATGGTCCTCATAGATAGGGAACAAGGCCAAGGCCTGATCCCGTCGCATCAGTGCAATATCCCTGCGCATCTCAAGTAGCAAAGCATCACGACGCCCTTGGTCCATGACCTCAGGCATCTCAAACAGGGGAGGACAAACAAAATTAGCCGGAAAAACCGACTTAGGAGGTGGAGTGGTGATAGGTGGGGGCTTGACAGTGGTCGGCCCCACCTGTTGAGAACCCGACGTCTTTCCAACTTCCCCCTTAGGGGAAGCTCTCTTCCTCTTCTTAGTGGAAGAGCAAGGTAAAGTGGTGAAAGGTAGATGGTAGACAGGGGGAGGGGGTTTCACCCCTCTCACTGTAGCGATAGGTGAAAGAGAAGGTAATGTAGGGCAAGGTAAGACGACGGATGAGGAACCACATATCTTCCACACCCGACGCTCATAACCCGTCATCCAAGTAAACCCAATCATGACTGGTATATCTAAATCGACTCCTGGTCCTATGCGCTGGTGAGTCCTAGGGAAGTCTGAATAAAGGTGGCGGCCTATCCTACTGACCAGACCGCCACAGACTACGGCGCTAGACACCCTAGACTCTAACTTCTTCTAATGAAGAGCCACTAAGTAAGCGATGTTCAGGACAAACGGGGTACCGCTATCAATGTTCAGGTATCCCGCTAAGATGGCTAACTCAGTGTTGTTTATGTTGTTGGGTTCTGGCCTAGCAAACATCGACTCTCCTAAAAGTCGCAAAAAATAGCGCAGTGCAGAGTGGTGAACGTGGGCCACCCTACGAGTGCCGTAGGGTGTGTGAGAGAGGGCGGTCCAGACCTGGGTCAACAGCTTCCTAGGAATTGCTAAAAGACCGTCACTCGAGATACCCAAAACCTCCCCAAACCTAGCTAAGGTCCACGAATGCGACTCGTTAAAGAGTCGGAAATGAATGCAAGCGCTAGTCGGTGAGGTAACATACATATCGGACTTAAAAGTATAAGAACTAAAAAATTCGAACGTAGGTACTCGATATGTATATTCCCTCATCGAGGCCAAACCCGACATCCCCGTCCCGTTAAGTAACATACAAACATCAGTGAATAAACCTAGCTCCTCTAGGTCGGGACGGTGCAAAAAAATACTCAAGTGGATGGGGGAGTCAAGTAAATAAGATAACCGTTTTCGGTGAAAACTAGAAACGAATTGTACCTCCCTCATCCTTTGTAGCAGCCCAAGGGACTCCACGATAGGTGGCTGACTAGCAGCCTTAAGAGCTTTCGGTGGTGCTAGTCCTCGAGTGCTAGCTAGCTACTGTGAGGCTAGCTGGCTGGTGGTCAACGCCTTCTTACTAGATGCAATTGATGAACTGGAAGGCGGAACAACGGTCTCAGCAGTGACCGTTACAGGAGTCGGAGCTTCAATGTGCTCCGTGGAGACTGTCTCAGCAGCAGCCTCGGTAACCATGACAGCCGTTTGAGTCACAACAGCAGCGGCAGTCTCGGTAGTAGCGGAAATCACTGCAGTTGTTGGCTCAGCGACAACCTCGGAAACCGTGCACGTACTTGGGACTGAACTTGATGCCATAGCTACAAAAAAATCAACAAGAACCAATCAATAACATCTAATTCACTAGATTACCCTATAATCAATATCTAACCCTAATTAAATCGGGAAAAGGGAAGAACTATGAACTAACTAGTAAAATAGGAAAAAAAAGCTTACTTGTTGATGATTACCCGAACAAATAGCAATTAATCAATAAATTCGAAAAACGAATTACAAACCCTAATTCACAAAATCTCCAATTAACCGAAATTAAAGGGGAAAGGGAGAGGGCTTTTTAATTAATTGCAAAAGTAAAGAGTTAGGGTAGATGTAATTGGTAAATGATTGGGAATATCACGGATTGCAGGAAGGAATGTGCAGAAAAGAAGTTGAAAGATGAAGAACAAAATAGAATTGGGATCGAGTAAAAAGAAAGAGGATCGAGGACTGCCCTTTTATAGGTAAGTTTCTTCATTCGATCGAGTATAAATTCCCCTCGATCGAGGATTTCTGTCATGCTGGACAGCTCGATCGAGTAGGTCTGAGTTACTCAATCGAGTGGGCTTCTTTTGATGATCCATACTTCACTCGATCGAATGGAATTCTCCTCGATCGAGTTCTTTTTCTCGCCCACGTCACTCGATCGAATCACGATGTTCTCGATCGAATGACTTTCCTCTATGCTTAGCCTTCGACTTTCAGCAATTTGATTTCCGCTTCTATTTCTTGCAGAATGATACAAAACAATACCCAAAAAAATACCAAAAATCGTCTTACAGGAAAAATAAATTGTTCATCTAAGCTACGGATTGTAACGTAATAGTCTAATCTAAGTAGATAGTCTAATTGTCTAAGTGTCTAATGAAAACGCAATAAATGTAATTTACAATTTGCACGGGGTTGCAAACCCGGCTACCAACCAAACAGTTTCATGAGAAGGCCACCGTGAGGCCTTTGACTTGCGGAATTACCCTCAGCTGCGGTAATTTTCGTCTTCTTTCTCCATACGTATGATGGTTTCTTGGAGCCTAGCTCCACTTCGGAATCACTTGAATACATGCGAGCTCCTTTGTCCTTCTTGGACTTCTTCTTCTGGACGTTGTCACGCGAACCTGGCTTTCCCTTTTCCAGCTCCAATGCTGCCGCTCTATCATCTGTAAGGCAACAAACAACAGCACGTTCCTCAAATTCGCTCTCAAGCTGGGGCGGAGGTGTTACGGTAGCAATGGGGATATCACAGATAGGAGCTATAGGTTTGATAGAAACCAAAGCTTTGTCATGCGTGAATAAATCGGGTGTGATATCAGCTAAGGGAAGTGCGTGACATGGTGAAACAAGCATAGGACCCCTACTAGCATGAGACTGCGTGAATACTAAGTTTTCCCCACCGATTTGAAAAGTCAGAGTCCGTAACCCAACATCAATAACCACTTGCGCAGTATGCAAGAACGGTCTTCCCAAAATGATGGGAGTGTGAGAGTCCTCAGGTATATCCAAAACTATGAAATCGACCGGGATAAAGAACCTCCCTATTTGCACAGGAACATCCTCTATGATTTCTAAGGGTCGAGACAAGGTCCTATCTGCCATCTGTACAGTCATGTTTGTACACTGAAGCTTGGTAAAGCCTAACCGTTTGGCTAAAGACAAAGGCAAGACGCTAATACTAGCTCCTAGGTCACATAACGCGTTATTTATAAGATAAGTACCTATATGACACGGTATGGCAAAACTACCTGGGCCGGACAGTTTAGGTGGGCATTTATGTTGGAGGAACGCAGAGCATTCCTCAATTAACGCTACAGTCTCTATAGTATCAACCGACCTCTTACGCAAAAGAATTTCACGCATAAATTTTAAGTAGGAGGGTACCTTTAATAGGAGGTCTGCAAAAGGAACGTTCACCTTGAGATCGCGTACAATGTCAGCGAACCGAGCAAATTCCTTCTCGACCTTAGCCTTCTTCAATCGACAAGGAAACGGAACTCGAATGTCAGGATTACCACGTTGCATATCCTTGACAATTGCGTTGTTAATCATCCGCTTGCTTAACCCCTTCGAACGAGCTTCTCGCTCATGAAAACCCATCGATCGAGTATCTAGGTCACTCGATCGAAGATTATCAGAGCTTAAACTGCTCGATCGATCAGCTTCCTCAGTCAACTTATTCGATCGAGTAACTGGATTCTCTCGATCGACCGCTTGCCTATCTGAACCACTCGATCGACCATCACTATCCTCTCGATCGAGTAACAAACTTTCTGATTCCCTCGATCGACTAACACAAACATCTCGATCGAGTGCTTTCTCCTTCAATTCATTCGATCGACTACCAATAACCTCTCGATCGATTACATTATCAGCAACAGTCTTCGCAACTTTGGGATGCGCACCAGAAATATCAGCAACTGTACCAGAACTGTCATAAGCAAGACCGCTTCTCAGAGTAATCATGTTCAGCGTTCCTTGTTGATCTTATCAGTTTGAGACGGTAACTGCCCAGGTTGCCTAGTCGATCTAGCTCCCGCCAATTGAGCAATCTGCGACTCCAAAAGCTTGATAGTAGCATTTGTTGCTTGATCAGATTTACTCATTTGGATAGCTAAAGCTTGGATCATAGACTTTAACTCTCCGACTTCTGAAACTCCTCCAGATGAGGAACTAGCTTGCTGTGAAGACTGGATTTTCCGAAATTCTTGCTTGTGCGGCGGTTGATACGTCGGCTGCGGTGGTGGAGGTGTAGGATTTAAGACGTTCTGGCTAGTCCATCTCAAATTGGGATGGATATTTCCTTGATTGTATTACCCACCTCCTTGACGGTATTGTTGGAAGGAAAAGACTTGCTCCTTTTCAGCAAAACAATCTATAGCCGTGTGACCAGTTTCGCCACACCTCTCGCAAGTAATCACATCATCCCGCTGCAGCAAATGAACCGTCTGCTGGTTATCTTCAGCTTTCTTCTCCCATTTGTCAAGTCTGGTATTTAGTTTATCGAATTACCATATTCAGCACAATGGGTTGCCATCTCCTCAATTAGTTTCCAGCCCTTATCATCATCTATTTCCTTCTGGAACCTCCCGTTTGACGCGGCATCTAAAATGGCTCGATGATCATCATATAACCCGTTGTAGAACTGGTTACACAGAAACCACTGTTCGAACCCATGGTGAGGAACAGATCTCACTAGTGTCTTGAATCGATCCCAGGACTCATAGAGATTTTTATGAACCGTTTGCTTGAAATTAGTAATCTGACCCCTCAAAGTATTCGTCCTCTGCGGTGGAAAGTACTTCTTGTAGAAGGCCAGTGCGAGTGTGGTCCAGTCGGTAATACCCAGTTCCTCTCTATTCAAGTTCTTCAACCAGTCTTTAGCATTATCAGTAAGGGAAAAAGGAAACAAGAACTCCTTGATCTTGTCAGCTGTCACCCCTTTAGAAACCGGAATAGAAGAACAGTAGTCATCAAAGGTCTCCATATGCTTCCTCGGATCCTCCCTAGCTACACCCCTGTACTTATCCTGCTGGACAAGCTTGATATAAGACGGACGAAGATCGAAAGAAGTTCCATCTTCATCCGTTGTAAGTTTGAATCCTTGAGGTATACATGCAGCTGTAGGCTCATAATGGCTAGCAATATTAGGCATCTTTGCTGGAAAAGTAGTCTCAACAGTCAAATCTTCCTCGAAAATGAAACTGTCGAAGACGGATTAAGAAGTACTCAAGTCTTCCTCCTGAACGGTCTTATCAATCCCTCTCTTCCTGCGTAGGAAGGTTCTTTCAGGCTCCGGATCAGCTTCCACTAATTCGAGCCTTTGGGACCTGCGCATACACAACTACAGAGAGAAAAATAAGAACAGTCTTAAGGAATTAGAAATTCCTTAAGACGAGACAGAAATAAATAAACAGAAAATAAAATTGCCTCCCCGGCAACGGCGCCAAAATTTGATGTGGTCGTTATACACCAAAAATAAAACCTAAGTCAACTAACTAAGAAGATAGCGGAAGTAGGGTCGATCTCCACAGGGAGGAAACTAATTAACTGAAATCTAAATCTGCAAGTAACAATCTGGGGGGTTTTGAAATGGTTTTAACTAAACTAAATAAGATTAAAGGAAAGAGAAATAAATATGAAATAAATCAGATAAAGAGGGAATATGCCAGGATTCGGTCTACTGCAGTATCGGCATCTATGGGTCAACTAAGTCAGTCAATCTATCAATGAGAAGGGCAAGGGTTTTCTCCTCTCGGTCTCAAACCACCCTAGGGAGTCACCTATCAATTCTAAGCAATTCTAAGCAAGCCTTCCCTTCCAATCTCTCGATCCAGGTCGGGGTTAACTAACTAGCCTAGTCTCCTGCGTGCACTCATTCGACTAAACCTCAATTAAATTGCTTAGACTGATTCTCAAATTCAAGACTAACTAAAATAATCTATCCTAACACGCCTCTACTACAGTTTCCCTCATCCCAACATACAAGAAAATTAGCTACTCATGCTATTAACTATGCTAACAAAGACGATTGAACATATGAGGATAGACATAATAAAATCGTAATTAATAAGCATAAATAATAACAACACAGCAATTAAGTAGAGTAAGTAGTAATTAAGATTAAAATAAAGGTAAGAGTAAAAGAGAGAAAGTCGTTTACAATCTTAGCAATATGGCGTAAAGAACAATCCACGTCGAATAAACCCGAATGAAAACCAAATATTAAAAGTTCAGAAACTAATGAAAGATTAATGTCTGCTAATTACTGCTGATAAGTTCTCAATCATAAAAGCTGCATTCTACTAATGACGTAAATAAGAGTCATATATAGTGTCTAACACGACTCTAACCCTAATTAAGCTATGGACTTGCAGCCCGTGATAGGATCCACTCGATCGAGGGAAATAACCCTTCGATCGAGGCTTTTATTCATTGAAATCAGTCGATCGAGCACTTGATCTACTCGATCAACCAACTGGTATAAAGCTTCTACTCGATCGAGCAAAGGATGTAGCTCGATCGAGGTCTTCTGGCTTCAACGTACCTCGATCGACCAAATGCATAGTAGATCGAGGTCTTCTGGCATAGTACGTAGTGTGAGTCATGACTTTGGTCTCGATTGTGGATGGTTTCACGCTTCCCCATGCAAG
The DNA here is from genome assembly GCA_022085475.1 of Heliosperma pusillum. Taxonomy (NCBI): domain Eukaryota; kingdom Viridiplantae; phylum Streptophyta; class Magnoliopsida; order Caryophyllales; family Caryophyllaceae; genus Heliosperma; species Heliosperma pusillum. Next base: position 99,801 of record JAIUZE010073285.1, on the reverse strand, counting down.
AGTTCTTATTCCGATCCTTCCATTCTCCTAAATGCATGCAAAGTGGACTGTTTTGGCTCGGTTTCTGCTACTATGCAGCTTGTACCTACAAAATGGTAATGAAAGTACAAAGTAGCCAAATAGGGGCATATGGTGATATAATATCACCTAAATGACATAGCAAATGCGTGTATAAATGGACTAAAAAGTCTATATAAAATACACGCATCAATAACAATATTGAAAAGCTACCTAACTAAAATAATAGAAAACTAATAAACTAACAAATGACAATAAAATAAACTATCTAAGAACGGTAATAAAATGACGGTAAAATAAACTAACTAAAATGATAAAATAAATTATCTAATCAAATTGATATAGAGAATCAGAAATTCATGTCAAATGATTTAAAAGCTTTATTGATACCAATATTAGAATTACTACGATGGTCCAAGCCTTGTAGCGGTATATTCCTCTCGAAATTGTACCGACTTTTTAATGGGTCCTAACGTCCTTTCAGTCTGGTTAGGTCACTAAAACCCTATTGGTAGTCCTAATTCACATCCCAACTCTCGTTTCTAAGACGGAAATTGACTAATACAAACAATTGGCCACTAAACAAAGTTATAGAATTTGACACAACCAAAGGAAGAAACAAACTAGATGGTTCTATTGGTATCGATTTTTCTTTTAATTCATTTTAACTAGCAAATAATTTCAATATTTCAATTTTATTTATTATATTTACATAATGATAATCCTACACTACTAGATTTAATTTATGTGATTAAATAAATTAAGAGGAAAAAGATGTAGGAAATTAAACTATGAATTAGGGATATTAAAATGATTGACATGATCAATATTAAATTGGCTATTATTCTAATGATGAAATTTACAATGATTATTATATGACTAGGTGAAGTAAAATGAGACATATTAAATGATGATTTAATTTTGACTAAATTACTTTTATGCGGGATTACTAACAACAATGATAATACGAAAAGAAGGCTAAGCAGATTACAATTCATGGTTTATGAAAGTGATAGAATCTATTATAAAATGAACATAACGATATTGAAAATAATGAAAGCAAAAGATAGAGAATTACCGGGAATGGAAGTACAACAATGTAAGAGAAAATAATAAGAACGAATTTCAACCAAAATGTAATGATAAAACAGTAGAGAGTGCTAGAGAAAATGCTTGAATAAGATGTCTAAACTTGCATACAAAACCATAAACTATAATCTAACTTGTATGTAAATTGCTAAATGTAAGAGATGATAATATGATTGGTATGTAATGTAATGTAATCTAATGTAATGTGTTCTTCATGGCCTTTATGATGATGATCTTAGGCTTTTATAGGGCTGCAAGGTTGACCTTTTCCATCCGGATTCATACCCTAGACAAGGCAATAAACATCCCCATTAAAGCTTGGGAGAAGAAGAGGCAAGAGGCGTTCAGCAGCATACATACCCGATCGGGTATATGGTAAATCCGATCGGGTATGTAACTCTGATGGATCTTCTTTCGTCTCTTCGAATTTCTTCTTTGGGCACGGAATCCTATGCCTTGTTTTGGTAGTTTGCAGCTCGGAAATGGTCTTGGGCCAGGCTTTGGTTGACTTGGGCTTGTGTTTTAATTGAGAAACTAAATCAAAAGTCAAGACCAATCCACTTTGAGGAATGATGCAATGGGAATTGTGATCCAATCATGAAATTCCTATCATCGGTTCCTCGTAAACTTGTATTCTAGTGCCTTTGCTCCATAAAGTAAGAAAATATAGCAAAACCGCTTCATTTCCTATAAAACGAGACAAAGCACGCAAAACAACTAGAATAGTAATATTAGCTTGACAGGGTTGTCGCATACCCTAATCAAAGATAAATAACCCAAACTAGGCTAACAACAAATTAATGTAATTAGGGAAGTAAGGGATCGATCTCGGGGAGACGGGAGATACTTGTGAATAGTTATGGTTAGAACTCTATCTTGTACGATTGGCAAATGTTTGTCACTAATTAATAAATGCTATAATAAAAATGATAACAATACAATAAAGAAAAGGATTTAGGGATCGGGGTTCACATGCTAATCAATTTAAAAGCAAAGTTGATTACGGGTTTAGAAAAATCATAGTTGTCCAAGTCTTTAAATGGTATATTCCTTTCGGATTCATACCGAGTTTTTAACGGGTCCTAACGTCTTTTCAGCCTTGCTAGGTCATTAAACTATTCTTGCCAGTCCTTTAATTTTCATCTCGACTCTCGCCCTTGAGACGGAAATTGACAAGTATAAACTATTGATTAAGGCCTTAAATCAAAGTTTATCATGAGAATCAAACAAGAAATAGAGACAACTAAAACAATTCTACCCGGAATCAATTTATACTTATAAATTAATTAGACATGTTAACCCTTCCCCTAGAACAAAGATTACTTATGCATGATTAACAATGAAAGAGAAACTAAGATTACAAAACTAAGAATGGTAAACATGATAAAGGAAATACTAAAAGAAAATGAAACTATAATGTAAAAACAAGAATAAGGATTACCGGAAAGGATGAGCAAAGATTGAAATGGAATAGGAACTTGAATAGGAAAATGCAAACCGGAAACTAGAATTCCAATTACAAGTAGAACAATTACAATTGAAGGAAACTTAGAACTAAACTAGACTAGAGAAAACTAGATCTAAAACTAAAACTACAAAATGGAGAAAGAAAGAAAAAACTAAACTAAAGACGCTAAAAATGTAAAATGGAGGCTGCGGTTTTCTAATTCTAATCTAGGGTTGTTTGTAGAGAAGTGTTTGTACATGTGTAGGGAGGTGTGTTGAGAATTGTGTGCTGAGGCTCTCTTATATAACAGTAGGTTTCGTGGGGGAGGGGTCATGCATTCATCACATAGGACAAAAAGGAGGAAGTCAAAGCAAAAGCTCGGATCAGCAAACATACCCGATCGGGTTCACCACATACCCGATCGGGTATATTGTATTCTTGGTGCTTTGACTTTCGTTTCATCTCCCCTTGCATATGACTTGACTTTCATTATCCCCTTTGACCTCATATTCGAACGGGGACGTAACTAACACCTCTTGGGCCTCATTTCCTCCCCTATTTGAGCTTGATCATGTCCCCAAGGGTTAAGGGTCGGAGCATGAGGTTTGAGACGACTTTCGTCGACGAATAGCAAAACCGTCGCAACTTGTGCATATGAGCTCGGAATGACTTGAAACTTGTTCCCTTTAACTCGAAACCTCTAGATCTTTATAGCATGCCATCTTAACCTCACGTAATCGTCCTTCTTAGCTTATCCTTGCTCATATTTCCTTCAAATGACAGGATTTAAAGTAGAAACAACTCAATTCCTACAAATGACATTAAAGCACGAGAAATACTGCAAAGGAGAGATTAGCTCGTAAAACCACTTCTTAAAGTGGATAAACCATATCAAATCGAGCTAAAATGAGGGGATAAAATCATACAAATTAACACTTATCAAATTCCCCCAAGCTAAACCCTTGCTTGTCCTCAAGGAAGCATACAATAACAAACATGACAAGGACAAGGGCGACGAACAACAATCAATCCAACCAAATGAAAATCCCATCAAGTAGCTTATAGAGCACAATGAAAGACATCCCGAAACAACGTGGGCATAGGGAAAATGCAAAACATGGTTGAGATTTACATAACGGCTCAGCATAAGGAACATCAAATAGACTTTTTGGCTCTTGCATGATCTTTTGACAATGGACTTTCACGGTGCACTCAACACTCAAATTTTTATATAAATCAAGGAAATATTATTTTATATTTGAGTGGCACTCTCCTATCTACGACTCATGATAATGCGCCCGCAATCTAATATGGTAAACATTCGAAAACTACAAGTCAAAACAATCATGAAAAGCTTAGAAAGAAGCCAAAAGCAAGAAGAAGGCTATGGGAGATGGGTAACAAAGTGGACAAATGAATTATGGTAATGTGGAGCTAAGGTCAAGCTAGCAACATACCAATTATGCAAGGATACTCAATTAAAACTCGGAACTATTCCCAAGAAAATAAAACTAAGCCAAAAATAGCAAATTGATTATACTCATGGCAACACAAGAGTGAATTTCCCAACTTTTTGAATTTCGGATCATGGAAATAACACTCACAACTTCTTCTTCTTTTCATAAATCATTTTTTTTTCTTTTCAATACATGCTTCTTTTTTTCTTTTCATTCTTTCATATTCAACATCATTTTTTTTTCATTTCTTTTTCTTTTCATTTTTTTTTTCTCATTCTTTTTTTTTTCTTTTCTTTAAACTCTTTTTTTTTTCTTTTTCTTTTTCTTTTTCTTCGGCACGACAATCAGTAATTCCGTCCAATCAAGATCACTTTGACATAACTTGGAGAATATCCCAAATGAGCACCCAAACACAAATGGTATAGCTACTAACTTAACAAGGTAGACAATATTTTTACATGTAGCTAATGAAATGTGAAACAATGTGAAAAGGGGCTAAATTTAGGCAACGGATTCAAAGTGAATGGCTTCAAATGCTTTTTAAATCATGAATGTAATGCTCACTAGAAATGGAATGAAAACCATACTTGTGCGTTTTTGATGTGACGCAAATCATAAGGAGAAACTACACACACCTAATTGGGATCGGGTATAGATGTACCGATCACTGGAGGCTCTACCTTACCGTATATGTAGTTTGCCAAAGTCAAGATCAAGCCTAATAAGTCTAAAATCAATCCCTCACCCACTCTGTACAAGACATCCCTACGTATGCAAAATCCCGTCAAAATCGTGAAACATTGGCTAAAAAGCTACAATAAGGGAAATGCATTGAGGAATGACATTATGCACAACACAATTGGGTGGACAAAACACACAACTTTTATTAAAAAAATTTTAATTTTTGGATTTTTTTGGATTTTTCAAATTTTTCAAATTCAATAAACAACTAGACTAAATAAACAACGACACAAACTAAACTCCTCCCCCAAGCTAGAATAACACATTGTCCTCAATGTGCGAAACGAGTTTAAGCGCAGAAAACACAAAGAAGGTCAACATAACCAACAAAGGAATGGAGGACGACTCAACAAAATGGTAAAGAAAGAAAAGAAAACATACAACCATGCAGCAGCTCCCCCAAGCTAGCCTGAAAACGGGGGCAAAGTACAACCCAAGCACCAAAGTACCTGTGATGAACAAGCTATTACAATACTAGATAAAATTATTGTCTTATTGTCAAAGCTATTAGAACCAAAACAAAATGAATTATTTAAAAATTAACATTATTAAATTGTCCAACAAAAATAATTTATTTCATAACAAAAATATAATAAAACACGGGCAATTGACAAGATATAGGAATGAAATATTGAAGGTAAGAATTGATATATCTTATCATTGTGCGCATGACAAATTTCATAGATGACCACTGAACTGCTCCACTCGTCAGTGAGAGATGGAGTGAAATGTTTAAGATCATGGAACAAACAATTAGTTCCCAAAATATCATTAGTGGACTGTAATTGGGGGTAGGGTGAATCAAAGGAGTGGGAATCAAAAATGGGTGGTTGATCCCACTTAATTTCAAGGCTAGGTTCACAAAACCCAGTATCATTTTCAAATAAATCTAGAATATCCTTAGCGAAAGGATTTTCAAAGAAATCTGATGACTCGATCGACGACTCTCCATTGGAGTCACAAATGGGCTTAACAACATCCTTGTCTAAAGTCTCGACTACCATATGGTCAATATCAATAATGGGGGTCTCAAAATTGTCAAATGGAACGACACTAGAGTGACTTTCAATAGAAAAGGTTGGACCATCATCATCGTCATCTATTAATTCATATGATTGGGGAGAATTAGACTCACATGGGGGGGCATGAAAAAGCATAAGGAAAATTGATTGGCTTACTTCTTTTAAACGCGGGTTCTTCCTTTTGCCCTTTGAGCATTTGAACTTGAGCCATGATTTCATTGAGTTGCTCTTGGATTCTCAACCGCCGGTGCATTTCTTCCCAAGATTGGGATGCCATAAAGTTCAAGAAAATTCAAAGTTCCTCTCCTCTCTTCTGATAAAGACTTCCACCACTCAATTGCATAGCCAGGCTACGACACTCAATGAGCATTCCATGAAGCACGACATGTCTCATATAGGTCTCATCAAGGGTATACCCAAGAGAGATAATATGGTTATAATAGCTATAAAATCGGTCGAGGTATTCATGGAAAGGCTCATTCTCGCATTATGGAGGTTGAAAATAGATAGTCATTGAGAGAAAATAAAGCAATCCCTTTGAAAGAAAATATTCCTATTACCTGAAAAGAGTCACTATATTACAAGGAAAAGGTGAGAAAAATCACAAGGATCATATGTTCCTCGAGACAAAAGAAAAGAAAAGAAAAAAGAAAAAGACAAGGTAATACTCTACTAATCACAAATAAACAAAACCGTGCTCCCCGGTAACGGCGCCAAAATTTGACAGGGTTGTCGCATACCCTAATCAAAGATAAATAACCCAAACTAGGCTAACAACAAATTAATGTAATTAGGGAAGTAAGGGGTCGATCTCGGGGAGACGGAAGATACTTGTGAATAGTTATGGTTAGAACTCTATCTTGTACGATTGGCAAATGTTTGTCACTAATTAATAAATGCTATAATAAAAATGATAACAATACAATAAAGAAAAGGATTTAGGGATCGGGGTTCACATGCTAATCAATTTAAAAGCAAAGTTGATTACGGGTTTAGAAAAATCATAGTTGTCCAAGTCTTTAAATGGTATATTCCTTTCGGATTCATACCGACTTTTTAACGGGTCCTAACGTCTTTTCAGCCTTGCTAGGTCATTAAACTATTCTTGCCATTCCTTTAATTTTCATCTCGACTCTCGCCCTTGAGACGGAAATTGACTAGTATAAACAATTGATTAAGGCCTTAAATCAAAGTTTATCATGAGAATAAAAAAAGAAATAGAGGCAACTAAAACAATTCTACCCGGAATCAATTTATACTTATAAATTAATTAGACATGTTAACCCTTCCCCTAGAACAAAGATTACTTATGCATGGTTAACAATGAAAGAGAAACTAAGATTATAAAACTAAGAATGGTAAACATGATAAAGGAAATACTAAAAGAAAATGAAACTATAATGTAAAAACAAGAATAAGGATTACCGGAAAGGATGAGCAAAGATTGAAATGGAATAGGAACTTGAATAGGAAAATGCAAACCGGAAACTAGAATTCCAATTACAAGTAGAACAATTACAATTGAAGGAAACTTAGAACTAAACTAGACTAGAGAAAACTAGATCTAAAACTAAAACTACAAAATGGAGAAAGAAAGAAAAAACTAAACTAAAGACGCTAAAAATGTAAAATGGAGGCTGGGGTTTTCTAATTCTAATCTAGGGTTGTTTGTAGAGAAGTGTTTGTACATGTGTAGGGAGGTGTGTTGAGAATTGTGTGCTGAGGCTCTCTTATATAATAGTAGGTTTCGTGGGGGAGGGGTCATGCATTCATCACATAGGACAAAAAGGAGGAAGTCAAAGCAAAAATTCGGATTAGTAAACATACACGATCGGGTTCACCACATACCCGATCGGGTATATTGTGTTCTTGGTGCTTTGACTTTCGTTTCATCTCCCCTTGCATATGACTTGACTTTCATTATCCCCCTTGACCTCATATTCGAACGGGGACGTAACTAACACCTCTTGGGCCTCATTTCCTCCCTTATTTGAGCTTGATCATGTCCCCAAGGGTTAAGGGTCGAAGCATGAGGTTTGAGACGACTTTCGTCGACGAATAGCAAAACCGTCGCAACTTGTGCATATGAGCTTGGAATGGCTTGAAACTTGTTCCCTTTGACTCGGAACCTCTAGATCTTTATAGCATGCCATCTTAACCTCACGTAATTGTCCTTCTTTGCTTATCCTTGCTCATATTGCCTTCAAATGACGGGATTTGAAGTAGAAACGACTCAATTCCTACAAATGACATTAAAGTACGAGAAATACTGCAAAGGAGAGATTAGCTCATAAAACAACTTCTTAAAGTGGATAAACCATGTCAAATTGAGCTAAAATGAGGGGATAAAATCATACAAATTAACACTTATCATAGCTCGTTAATCACTTAACAAATAAAGTGCATAAATCATATAGAAATCGAGCTAAAACGGGGGGATAAATTAGTACAAAATATCGCTTATCAAACTCCCCCAAGTTAAACCCTTGCTTGTCCTCAAGCAAACATAACAATCATAACCAGGATAAGGGTAGCAACTAATGATCAATCTATCATCCAAATCTCAAAAAAATAAGCTCTTAACAAGTAGATGAATCATAAACCCGAAACAACAAAGGTAAAGGGAAGTGTGAATCATGGTTGAGATTTACATAACGACGCAGCATAGAAAATATTCTTTGGACTTAGCTTTTGCATGATCTTATTGACTATGGACTCTTTCGATACACTCTTCACTCAAATTTTTGTGAAATAGAAAATATTGGTTCAAATTTGAAGTGACGCTCTCCTATCTACAACTTATAAGAATGTGCCCGCAGTCTAGTATGGTAGACAATCCAAATTCAATAAGTGAGACTAATCATGATCAAAATGTAATGTAAGAAGCCAAGAGAAATAAAGAAGAGGCTTGGGAAATTTGGGTAAGAAAGTGGACAAACGATTTTGGTCATGTGTGGCTTTAAGTCAAGCTATCTAGTAATAACCAAATGTGTAGTGGATACTCAATCCAAATCATACCAATTTCCATAAACAATAGTCAAAGCCAAAAGCAGCATATTGGCTTATTAAACGTGACAAAACAAGTTACGACTTCCCAAAATTTTTCTTTTTTTCCTTTTCAATCTTGGAAGCGTTTTCTTTTTTTTTTCTTTTCTCTTTTTGAGCTTTTTCTCTTTCATTTTTTTTTCTTTTTCTTTTCAAATTTTCTTTCACTGGAAAATATGGGAATCAGAAATCCCGAGACAGAAGGTTCACACTAAATGGTGGCATTATCAGAATATCGCAAAAGTAAAGAACACCCCTACACATATAGTCAGTTACTAGCTCAACAAGGGTAGGCAATAATGTAATGTAGCTAGAAAGAAGGGTGTTTTTGGGCAATGCGAAATGTGAACAAGAGTAAATGGCTTCAAAATGTAGATTATGATAGTAATATTTATAGAAAATGGAATAAAAACCATACTTATGCGTTTTGATGTGACACAGACTATAAGCAGAAACTACTCACTCCTAAACTGGGATCGGGTTCAGATGTACCGACCACTGGAGGCTCTACCTTACAATATGAGTAGCTTGCCAAAGTCAAGATCAAGCTTGATTAAGTCCAAATGCAACTTTCTACCTATTGTGTACAAGACATCCCCATGAATGCACAATTCCTCATAACATAATGAAACATCAGCTTATAAAAACTATAAATTGAGAAATGTAAGATGGAAATGATCTTTTCTTTTTCTCTTTTTGATTTTTTGATTTTTTTTTAGATTTTCAAAATGATAAAAACAAACAAGGAAAAAATAAACTAATAATAAAGTAATAAAAATAAACTAATAAAATTAGAAGAAAATAAGCTAATGAGAAAGGTAAAAATCTAAATGCAATCCTAAATGCAGTAAGTCCTAAATGCAAATCCTCCCCCAATGTAAAACTTCACATTGTCCTCAATGTGCATGCAATTATAATAGAAGCAAACCGAGAAACAGTTGGTAGCACATAGAACAGAGAAACAAGATGAAATTCTAATGGGAAAAAGAGCTAAAAAGAAAACTAAAAATGCTAAAAATAAAAGAAAGAAAGAAAAGCTTACAAAATGTCTAGCCTCCCCCAAGCTAGTATAAACAAGGGGAGTTTGTTATCATCTCATCTCAAAGACCACCAGCTACGGCCTCTCCTCTCTGAAAGAGGCGGCTCGGATGCGGATCCAGAAGCATCTGTGTAGTAGGTATCATCTGCAGAATAATAACTACTACTAGAAGCAACGATCCCGGTAGGGTTGCTGGCTTCAAAGGACCGGTACTCATCTACTTGGTGACCACTAAAATAACCTCCATATCCTCCAAAACTCTCGACGCCATAGTCAGTACCACAGTAATCAGGTCCGGTCTGATGCACACCTGCATCATAAGCAGTACCATACCCCCCTTCGGGCCAAGTATAGAAAGACGGGTGCGGGCCCTCAGGTCTAATCACACCTTGCCTCGCAAAGTGATCATAAATGGGGTGCAGAGCAAGCTGCTGGTCTGACTGGACTCTATCAATGGACATGGTCAAGGCTTGAAACATGGCAGTTACGTCGCCCGTAGCATGGGTCGACTGAGAGGATGATCCTACCTCAGGGCGGCGGGATCTAATCTGAACAGGGGGGTCATCGGGGGTAATATCCCCAACAGGAAGAAAATAAGTGGGACGGGGTAAGATGGCCTAACCCTCCTGAAGTCGAGGACGCTACCTAAGCAATGGAATCTGGTTCACCTCAGCGGTCAACTTGACCGAATCACGACCAGCTATCCTCCAAATCATATAGGGGTGAGAGACACGAAACCAATTAAGCTGCACAAAATAATCAAAATCCAACCCATTTCCCATCTCGGTGGGAGGTGTAGTCAATGCATGGCGGTCAATGGTGGCTTGGTTAAAACCACAAACTCGCGTAGCGCTCGCGTAGCAAGGTGAGTGATAAGGCCTCCATAAACAATGCTAGTGTTCTTGGGATTAGTGGCTTTAGTCAATTGAACAGCAAAATAGTAAGGAATGCTAATCGACCACGGTTCATCACCATTTACATTCAAGAACCCTCCTAAAATATCCAACTCTACCCGTCTCACCAAATGTGGCTCAGCACGACCAAAGAAGGTCCATCCCATGAATCTTTGCCAGATTCTAATGGCGGGATGATGGATGTGTTGGTGTGGGATATGGTCCCAAAAAGAGACATGATAAGTAGAAATGGTGCTCCAAACATGGCTAATATCAAAGCCCTCGGGAGGTAAGGTAACAGTATCCCTATGGGTGAGACCGAATTGGTCAGCAAAGGTCCCTAAGTCCATACTATAGTCATTTTTGAACAATTGAAACCGAACTTGAGGAATAGAATCTTTTTGTCTAGATCTTTGCAACTCAAATGAACTCAAGAATTCAAGGGTCAATTGGGGGTAGGTCTTATAATTAAAGCTCATACCAGTAGTCAATCCTAGACCCCTAAATAATACCTTGACATGCTTATAAAGATCCATGTGCTTTAAAGAAGAAATATCAAGGAATTTGGTAGCTCTCATACCTTTGCTCTTGGTAATAAACCAATTTTGCCATTGCTTGATCGAACTAAACTCCACATCCGGAAAATCGGGATCATGCATAGCACCTTGTTCTCCTTGATTTCCAGTTTGATTGTCGGCTTCTAGCATTTCTACGTCCTCTTCACGGGCTCTACTACTTTCCCCTTGGTTGGTAGTTCTTGCCCTCTTTGATCTCCTAAGACTTAGTTTAGGTGCCATTTGCTACAAGAAACTAGTATTAGAACACTTCATCATAAACACAAATTGATAGCATAAGTATTAGAATACTAGGCTTTTAAGCACAAATTCAAGCATAATTACATAAGTGAAACATTATCATGCTACTTTTGAGCACAAATTGATGTTTTTAAGCATAACAATATTTCACTAAGATTTTGAGCAACATTACACTTGAATCTTGAGTTTGGGCACTACTTAAAGGTACTAATGCTAAACTAACACAATAAGATCATAAGTTCAAAGTATAAAGCATGGATTCAAGCATTATACTACCATTAAGCATGAGTTTTTAGCATAAAGTAGAGATGAGTATTCTAATTGGCATATGAGCATTCAAATTATAGTAAGCTTGCTAATTAGTCACTAACATTCACTCTATAACATGTAAGAAGCATTAGAAATCCAATTTAAACAAGTTTTTCAAGTAAAATCAAAAACCCCCAAATTTGGGTTAGGGTTTGTTCATGTTGGATTTCTGAAAAATAGAGAGAGTGAAGTAACTAAAGTAGAATTAACTTACTTGATAGTGCTTAGATGTTGCCTTGGATGAATTATGATGACAAATTGTGCAAGAAATGACTAAGAAATGAAGGTTATTGAGAGATTTGAGCTTTAAAGAGGAAGAACACGGAATAAAAGCAGCAAAGCAAAGGTAGCAAGTTGATTTTATAGAATAAAATAGGATAAAGCACGGAACAGAACACTTAGCCGATCGGGTATACCTGAATCCAATCGGGTATGTTTGCTGATTCGGATTTTGTTCTTTTTTCTTTGTTACTTGCTCTTACCTTTTGGCTATGGCCTTGAACATGCTTACTAACCTTAATGGACTTGGCAACATGGGCCAAGAGTAGCTCCTTTTCATCTCAATAGGTCCTCCAGTTCCAAGTACGAAAAATTATGAACTAAGCATGCATTTATAAAAATGTAAATAACAAGTAAAATGAAAATTGTTTCCTAGCTATTACAACCCAAAAATCCAAAAAGAGTGTCCAAATGAAATAGTCCAAAACAAAATTATCAAACATTGTCTATCGAGTGGAATAAGGAATGCATAAAAAGAAAGTAAAGAGAGAGAGACGGGTTGCCTCCCGACAAGCGCATTTTTAAGTCATGCTAGACTTTGAATTTCTATCCCTCCTTAAGCCTTGTGAAGGGATATGGGCTCTTTGTAGCTTAATTTCGTCTTTGAACTTTCATTTACCTTTGTCAACACCCATGGCAATCTAATCCAAATACACTTCCGAAGCTTTGAATGCTTCGAGGTCACCATCTTCTACACTCATTACATTCCCCTTCCTATCAAAAGTGGCACGTGATCCCTCCATTTCGAAAGTGATCCTCTCTCCTTGCACATCGATACATGTCCCAACTGTATTTAGGAAAGGTCTTCCTAATATAATATAGTTGTCTTTACCTTTCTTTGAAAAGATTACATAAAAATCAACGGGAACAAGGAAGTGTCCAATCCGAATGGAGACATCTTCCACAATTCCCGCTGGAGTATGCATAGTTCCATCGGCCAATTGAAGGCTAGTATTTGTAATCTTCATTTTCACTGGGCAATGGTCTTGATAAAAGGTAAAGGGCATGACACTAATAGCGGCCCCTAAATCACATAATGCATTTCTAACCTTATAGACTCAATGTGAAAGAAATATTAAAACAACCTGGATCTTTAAGCTTTGTAGGAATGATAACCTTCCCTTCTACAAGGGGAGGTTCCTTGGGAAAATCTTGGGTTGTTTCTTCTTCTTGAAATGTCTTGCCAATCCTTGCCTCCAACCTTGAAAAAGCTTTGTCATTTGCCATCGTTGCTTCACCAACTCTTTCTTATAACTTCCCTTGAGCTCTTATCAAAGTCATGATCAAATATTCGAGATAGGATGTCTCCTCTTGTGTAGGGGCTCAGGTTGGTTTGTCTAGTGAAGGATTATTGTAAAGTTCGTGGGCCAACTTATAGATGGGCTCCTTACTCTTCCCTGGATTACAAGTGCAATTCTTTTTAAGCTCGCGGAGAATAACGGTAGGGCTTTCTACACGGGACAATAGGCTACTCAATTCTTGGTCCTCGGTTGAGCTCTCACCATTCCCAAAAGGATTATCAAAAGGTTTGTCACCAATCATTTCGATTGTGACTATTAATGGGTCTTCACTCTCTTAGGTTGTTTGGCTTGAACTCCACGGGGTTAACTCTTCTACTCTCTTTTGGAGAGACATGATGGTTGATTTGAGTGAGCCTATGGTAGAAAAGAAGTATGAGGACATGTTGTGTTGTGCTTGGATTACTTCCCTCAACTTGGCATCTACTTTTGCTATTACTTGACCATTTTGAAAAGATGAGCATGGAATGGTATGGGGTGCATTAGAAGGTTGGGCTTGGCAAAATTGTGGGTGAAAGGGGTTTAATGGTGTGAATTTATTCCCACATATTTGAGGTACATGCCCTATTCCTCCACAAAGTTAACAAGGGGTTGTTGGTGAGGTAAACGGGTTTAAAACTCTTGGACGATATAAAGTACTTCCTGGGGTGGTTTCATTTGATGGAACGGGACAGGCTAAGGAAATGGTAGTGTCAACATCACATGAGCTTTCCACTCGGCTTTTCTTTCGCTCTCCCCCATTACTTTGGGAACCTTCCCCACTTTCTCTTCGTGAACTACTCGATAAGGTTGACATGGTGGATTGAGGTTTAAACCTACGATGGAAAGCTATGACGATCTCTTCCCACTCCATTGGTTTTGTGGCATCTTTTAGACGACGGGTGAACCACCATTTGGCTTCTCTCTTTAGTGATAAGGGAAAGAGAGTTTCTTTGATTTGGTTTTGGGTGATCCCTTCCCTCGTAAAAGTTTGACACAACTCACAAAAAGTTTGGATATGGTGGGCTGGGTTTTCATTTGGCTCGCCACTAAATTGGTTATCTTCAATGAGAGCAATTAGAGTGATATGGACCCGTAGGATCCCATTAGCAAGTTCAAAAACCCGGAACTTAGGATCTTCTTTTGTTCGCACCATTTTTGTCAACCTAAAAGAAAAACACACAAAGGAAAGTAAGTAATGATTTAAGGGACAGTTGCACCTAAAAATGGTAAAATTTAAAAAACAAAAATTAGCAATACATAGATAAACAAAACCGTGCTCCCCGTCAACGGCCCCAAAATTTGACCGGTTATGTCGCAGTCCCGATACAAAAATAATTACCCACACTTAGGCTAACAACATAAAGAATGTAATTAGGGAAGTAGGGATCGATCCTCAGGGAGTACGTGTTAACTATGAACTGCTATGGGGTGATTTTTATTTAAGTTTGATTTATTTGAGGTGATAATCTAAACTACTAACATGGAATAAAATGACAAGTATGCAATGACGATATTTAAATGACAAGTATGGAAATTGCGATAAAAATAAATCTAATCTAATTGATGACGATAATAAAATTGCAAGATAAAATGAACTAGTCTACTTGACGGAAAGGAAAGTGACAATAATTAATCTAATTAAGAACGATAATTAAAATAACAATATTGAAAAGCTACCTAACTAAAATAATAGAAAACTAATAAACTAAAAAATGACAATAAAATAAACTATCTAAGAACGGTAGTAAAATAACGGTAAAATAAACTAACTAAAATGACGGAAAGGAAAATGACGGTAGTAAAATAACTATCTAATCAAATTGATATAGAGAATTATAAATTCATGTCAAATGATTTAAAAGCTTTATTGATACCAATATTAGAATTACTACGATTGTCCAAGCCTTGTAGCGGTATATTCCTCTCGGATTCGTACCGCTTTTTAATGGGTCCTTACGTCCTTTCAGCCTGGTTAGGTCACTAAACTCCTATTGGTAGTCCTAATTCCCATCCCAACTCTCGTTTCTAAGACGGAAATTGACTAATACAAACAATTGTTTATGGCCACTAAACAAAGTTATAGAATTTGACACAACCAAAGGAAGAAACAAACTAGATGGTTCTATTGGTATCGATTCTTCTTTTAATTCATTTTAACTAGCAAATCATTTCAATATTTCAATTTTATTTATTATATTTACATAATGATAATCCTACACTACTAGATTTAATTTATGTGATTAAATAAATTAAGAGGAAAAAGATATAGGAAATTAAACTATGAATTAGGGATATTAAAATGATTGACATGATCAATATTAAATTGGCTATTATTCTAATGATGAAATTTACAATTATTATATGACTAGGTGAAGTAAAATGAGACATATTAAACGATGATTTAATTTTGACTAAATTACTTTTATGCGGGACTACTAACAACAATGATAATACGAAAAGAAGGCTAAGTAGATTATAATTCACGGTTTATGAAAGTGATAGAATCTATTATAAAATAAACATAACGGTATAGAAAATAATGAAAGCAAAAGATAGAGAATTACCGGGAACGAAAGTACAACGAAGTAAGAGAAAATAATAGAACGAATTTCAACCAAAATGTAATGATAAAACAGTAGAGAGTGCTAGAGAAAATGCTTGAAGTAAGATGTCTAAACTTGCATACAAAACCATAAACTATAATCTAACTTGTATGTAAATTGCTAAATGTAAGAGATGATAATATGATTGGTATGTAATGTAATGTAATCTAATGTAATGTGTTCTTCATGTCCTTTATGATGATGATGATCTTAGGCTTTTATAGGGCTGCAAGGTTGAGCTTTTCCATCCGGATTCATACCCTAGACAAGGCAATAAACATCCCCATTAAAGCTTGGGAGAAGAAGAGGCAAGAGGCGTTCAGCAGCATACATACCCGATCGGGTATATGGTAAATCCGATCGGGTATGTAACTCTGATGGATCTTCTTTCGTCTCTTCGAATTTCTTCTTTGCGCACGGAATCATATGCCTTGTTTTGGTAGTTTGCAGCTCGGAAATGGTCTTGGGCCAGGCTTTGGTTGACTTGAGCTTGTGTTTTAATTGAGAAACTAAATCAAAAGTCAAGACCAATCCACTTTGAGGAATGATGCAATGGGAATTGTGATCCAATCATGAAATTGCTATCATCGGTTCCTCGTAAACTTGTATTCTAGTGCCTTTCCTCCATAAAGTAAGAAAATATAGCAAAACCGCTTCATTTCCTATAAAACGAGACAAAGCACGCAAAACAACTAAAATAGTAATATTAGCTCGTTAATCACTTAACAAAGTGCATAAATCATATAGAAATCGAGCTAAAACGGGGGGATAAATTAGTAGAAAATATCGCTTATCAACAAACAAGTTGTCTCCTCCCGGGATTATGCCAGCTCGTGCTCCCAGGCTCTCTGTAAAGAAATGCCACATTTCAAATCACTTCTCTTCAACATACAACAAATTGAACAAGAAACTGGAGGTTCATACCTGTTGATCCCGACCATCTACGAGTGTCTCAACAGCTGTGGCCTTCAGCCGATTGGCCACCCTCCATAACGTTATATGCCGAGATGGTGCCACCTGCATTCAAATCAAGTGCATTACTATGCAATATCCAAAATTGGAAATTTGTACTTCATCACCTCGAGGTATGTTGGGGGCTTGACGCCTACCTCCTCGATCTCCTACAGTGTATCACCCGGAAATGTACCCTATTTTTCTAGTAGAAATATTTTACTAAATATTTTCAGCAAATTAAGTTTTAATTTAGAATTTTATGTTCCGAGTCGAATTTAGAATTTCCGAGTTCGTATTTGGAATTTCCGCGAGATTCCATGAGAATCCCGTCTTAAGGCAAGTTTGACTTTTCTTGACTTTTAAGTCGTCTTTGACTTTTCTTGACTTTTAAGTCGTTTGACTTTTCTTGACATTTTAAGGCGAGTTTGACTTTTCTTGACTTTTAAGTCGTCTTTGACTTTTCTTGAATTTTAAGTCGTCTTTGACTTTTCTTGAATTTTAAGTCGTCTTTGACTTTTCTTTAGTTTTGAGCCGCCTTTGACTTTCGTTGACTTTTCCGACTCACCCTTTACTTATACTCCCTCATACTCCTTAACCTAATATTCATTCACACAAACACATTTCATCTTTCTTCCTCCTTAAGAAATCTCAAAGCTTTCCCTCTTTGATTTCGGTCTTAGAATTCGCATAGCTCATTCGTTACTTGCTAGAATTCACGTAAGTTCGTCTCATTCTTCTCCTCTTACCTTCCTCTATCCGTATTGGTAATAAAATTACCGTCTTTCTCTCTTTTTAAATTATCCGTCTTTCTCAAGGTGAAATATATTCATCTTTTATTACCTAATTGTAGGTGGAGACTACTAAGAAGGCTTAGTAATTGATTAAAGACGCGTAAAGGTAACGGTGAAGGGTTACTCGATATCATTTACGTGTTTTGCATGCTTTATATGTTAGAACTCGTATTTAGAATACGATTAGTAAGCTTTGGATTCATGTTATTGATGATGATTGTTGTTATTTGATGATTGTTGATGATGAATATTGATTGTTGATAATTATTAGAAGTGAATTAGGAGAATTGAAAATGATGGAACTTGTGTATGTTGTTCTCGGGTAGGAAGTAGTCCTGGCCGAAGGACCGGCTGCCGGTTCAGTAGCCGGCTGGGAATTCACTGCACCGACCCTTTGTCGTAGAATGATCATATCTCCTTCGTTACTAGCTTGTTTTGGGCTTGTGACCATTAGTTGGAACCGTAAGAGGATAAGCTATCACCTCGACTTGGAATTTCTGCATTCCCATATATAGAACTCTAGTTATGACCGTTTGAAGTTGACCCTTGTTTTAGTTAGTTTCGAAACTTGTGTTTTGTGTGTAGTTGTGCTCCGAGCCGGGGTACCGGCCGCCTCCCTCCACACCGGCCTGGAACACGGCTGTGTTTTCTTCTTGAAATTTCTAAAACTCGTAATTTATATTAGTTCGTATGATTCGTTTATCGTATAATTTTACGTAGTGACTTATAATATTCATGTTTTGGATATATGATGTTTCATTCGCTTGTATCACATGTTTTGTGACGGTTTTTGCTATGTCCCACTTTGAGTCGGTTTTACAAATGATACAGTTTGAGCACTATTTTGTCTTGTTTTGTACTCTAATTCCCTTGTGCTACCTTTCTACCGTATCGTGGTTCGGTCAGGCTGGAAATGTCGGAAGGAGAGGTAATCCTATGCTTAAATCGACAAGGGTTAGTGGGGGCATACGACGACGTTGTTGGGAGGAACGCAAATGCGTTGATCGACCCGCGTGTCTCAACATGTTGTGTAAATCTTGCGAGGTGGTGTTATTTGCATGTAGCGTACCGCATGTTATGAGGCTTGCGCTCGTTTTCCGCCTCTTTCGTGAATTGATCTACCGAATTTGGGGTACTCGGCGTCTAGTGTAAGACCGAGTCTTGGGTGCGAAACGTTTTATCGCACGTCGAATCGGAAAACGTTATATTCCGCGATCCTGGCCAGGTTTAGACTAGTACCGTATTATTATCGTCGTGCTACCAGGAGGAAATTAGTCTACATAGGCGAAATGTAAGCATCGCGTATGAGTTCAGGGAAATGTTATCCCGTGGATGCCTGTGAATCATACTTGCCATGTACACGATGCTAGTGCGTTTCATTTACCGTGAGAGTTGTCGTCTTGTGTCATCTTTGAATGCGTGATTTCATGATATTGTTCATGGTCATTGCATGATTGGACACCGTCAATGTCTTGGTTCGTGAATGGATGATAATATGTTGGATTTATTGTGGTCATCGCATGACTTGACATGGTTTGTTTGTCGAGTCTCAATCTTATAAGACTTATACCGCTAACGGTGAGATGCAAGCCCTAGTGAGCGTATTCGGTTGCCTAAGAGTGTCCTCCCCGAGTCTTTGAATAACATGATGGTTCCGGATTTGATTTCCACATGATCTTATCATTATATATTGGATTGCCTATCTATTCTTATCGTAACTCACATGTATATCTATATATGCATGATTTTACTTTGTATTTCCTTATATGTACGTTTAATGTGATATGGCTGGGAGAACCCGGAGTTACTCCCCACTGATTGTGGAGTTCATGTTTTTCATGAATGAACAGGTTGCTTGCATGGATGACTTTTTGGATATGATATTTTGGGATTCGGGTGTGAGCTAGCGGGCGTTGTCCCTGGAAGTTTTCACCTCTAGACGATATTAGCTAGTTTTGCAAAACACTTGTTCTTTGCTAACATTTTAAGAGACCCCGTCTCTTTGTTGTATTTTTCCGCATTTAGTTGTAATATTTTGACACTCCTCGTCTTATTTAACTTGCATGTATAAAAGTTTTTAAAACTACCTATTTCCGCAATATAATTCACATGCTTGTATGTTTTATATTTCCGCATTCGCGAGGGTTGTCACATACAGACAGCGTAAGAAGAACGCTGTCTCTTCTATCTCTCACCACTGGTCATTTCAAACAATCCTCAGCAATTTCAAGAAACGTGAAGCAATCCTCAGCGATTTCAAGCAACTTGAAGCAATCCTCAGTGGTTTCAGCACGTCCAGCAATCCCCAGCGGTTTCAACATTTTAAGCAATCCTCAACAATTTTAACCGACGTCAAACAATCCCCAGCGATTTCAAGCAACGTCAAGAAATCCTCAGCGGTTTCAATATTTCAAACAATCCCCAGTGATTTCAATCAAACCCCAGCGATTTCAAGCAACGTCAAGCAATTTTTCAAACGGTTCCAAGTAACCCCCGGCGGAGTTGCAGCTCTTGCTGCGCCCTTTCCCCAGCAGAGCTCTACCCAGGAGTTTGGTTATTACAAGTTTCTTGCTTGTGGGCCCAAATCCTTTTCAATATATCTATCCCCAACAAAAATCCTCCTGAAGACAGACACCGACAAATTCTCACGTATGCACTATCCCAACGATATTTCGCCTGAAGACAGACCCAGGAAGATTCTCACAACATGCCCATTCAACGGCAGGAAGATTCTCACATACAACGGCTGGCGATCTTCATCACGCGCCCACTCAACGGCTGGCGAGCCTCATTACGTACACTCTTTCCCCATAAGAGTTATGTCTCAATATATCTTTCCCCAACAAAAGTTCGGCTGAAGATAGACATCGACAGATTCTCACACGCTCTATTCCAACGAGAGTTCGCCTAAAGACAGACGCACGAAGATTCTCACAACATGCCCCTTTCAACGGTTGGCGAGCTTCTATACACGCCCCTTTCAACGGCTAGCGAGCTTCACTACACGCCTTTCAATGGCTGGCGAGCTTCATCACGCGCCCTTTTAACGGCTGGCGAGCTTCATCATGCGCTCTTTCAACGGCTAGTGAGCTTCATTACGCACCTTATCCTCAGCGCGTGGTGAGCCTCATTACGTATGCTCACTCGACGGCTGGCGAGCCTCACGACGCAAACTCAATTTCAAGTAAGATGATCATCAGGTATCACTCCTTCTTATGGCTGGCGAGCTTTCGTACATAGTCTAACAAACTTTAAACGACCCTCCCCGACAGTCGACAAACTTTAAATGTTCCCGACGACAGGGCCTTGGTTTAGACCCCTTGAACCGCTTCGCGTCGCCATTGTTGTCAGGTTGTAATATTTCATTGACCTGATGGCTATACTTTGACTTTTGCCTTGTCCAAGCCTCAGTCAAAGTGGGGGCTCTGTAGATACCTCGAATCTACACCTTCCGCCAACTACCCAATGATGATTGAGCCGCATGTTTGGTATGAGAAACGATTTATGACATTTCATAAGTTTTTCGTCAAGTGATAAGTCAAACACTTGTGTCTACCCCTTGGTCGTCATCTACGTGCTTATATGGTCGTTTTGACGGTCAATTGAGTCACTTTGGAGTCTGGGTCAAAAACCGCTTCATTTTCTATAAATCATCTATTAAAACTGTGTCTGAACGCTCCAGAATATTCCGGATTTATAATATTTCAAAACGTATCTTTCTTGATAAAATATATCCGTATTTTATTTAGAAAAGAATTTGAAATCTATCGGTGCTGCGCCTCTTCCCCAGCTCGTTTTGCCTGTTTGCGGAATATTTTCTAGATTTCTTTCCGTGTTCGAATTTTTCCAAAAATCTTCGGATTTCTCCTTATATAAGGAGAGGTTCGTGCTCACTTTGAAGTCACGCGAGTGTTCCGCCCCTTCTTTTCTTTCTCTTTGCATTCTAGACCACGTAAGCTCAGATCCTTCAGGGTTTTCGTCACGTTTTGCATTGACCTACCAATTTCACCATCAACACTTAATCAATTTAACTAATCAATTTTCGACACTCTTATGACGGCAATTTCTTTGCATTCGAGTCGAGCTATCACTAAAACGCAACTTAGTTAATCTCGTTTCGTCAACATGTAAGTCTGAGGGTGTTTAATCCTGTCTTTTGTATTTTATTTTGTATTTCGCCTTATGTAAGATTCATATCGGATTTATGTCAAACTTTTTTTCTTAGATTTATTTAAATCACCTTTTTTTATAGTTCGTCTTAGATCCTTAATAATTAATATTAGTGGGTTTTTGTCGTCTTTTACTCAAGACCGCATCTTTAAAAGGTTAGATTCGTTCATATCTAGTTTTTAGATCCGTCTTTGATATATTTAGTATAATTAATCAATTAAATTACTTTTATCCGATTTCAAGATTAACAATAAACAGTAAATTCACCAACGAATCATAACTGATCGCGATTCTGGCTTCCCAGCCATAACCCATCTCAGAAACAGACGCAAGGTCTGATGCGCCTCTTCCAGAGGACGCATGACATTTTGCGCCTGTTCTGGGCTGGTTTCTGTCTCTGAACTTCCTGTTTCGCTTCGACGTAGTTTAATTAGGTAATAAATCGACAATTATTCGTATTATCGCCGCTAATCACATTTTTTTTAGTTTAATTAATTCTTTTCAGTATTTCAATTGATCTTTTGAACATATTTCCGACATAGATCATGAAATCCATTGTAATCTTTGTTCTTTTATAATTTATTTCAATCTCTTCTAATCATTGTGTGATCTAGTTAATTTTTCTCACATGCAATTGAATCTTAAATCTTACTTCGAAATAATTAATTGCTAAAATACATGTAAACCGACTAGTTAAGTTCTCATGCTAGGGTTAAGAGATCGATATTGCATTGCATGCATATAACCGACAACACATCGATAACAGAAGAGTTTCCCTAATCATTAGTAGTGGCCGTTATCGAGGCGGGTGGGATTAGGAGTTCGGTTAAAGAACTTCCTAATACGTACCCTCACCTCTTACTCCAGATCTCTGTGAACATCCGTATTCATTGGAATCCACGAGAAACAAATAAAGTGATACCGAGTAACCCGTCTACGTTACCTCATTTAGCACTCCTAATCATCAACTAGCCATGCCCGGGTCATCCAACCTTGTCCCCCAACGAAAGGCCCAAGGAAAAGAGTGAAAAACCTTAACCCTAGAAAGGTGGATTTGTAGAAATCTAAAGAAAGATGACGTATTTCTTACATAAAAAGAAGGAGGGAGACACAAGAAGAAGAAGAAGAAGAATGGTGCGAAAATGGTTCCGATTGGTGACGAATTGAGTGAGATATGATGAATCTAGGTTTTCTTAGAAGATAATTGTTAATGGTGTTTGTTGAGAGGGAAATTTCAGAATTTTTGGTGAAGGAGATGAAGTTGTGAGGGTTTATATGAGGGTTTTATGAAAAGAAAAGAGAAGGAGAAAATGCCCATACGCAATACTAGGGCCCAACAACACTAGTTGAGTCAATTATCACTAAAAACACAACTCAAGGCCTACTACACACCCAAGACGGTCATTATTATTAACATTATTATTATTATCATACACGTCAAGCAACAATTTTATAAAAATAGATTTACAATATAAATAAAATAATTAAATAGTTAATTAAATTATAAATTATGTGACACGGATTTCGTGGGTGTTACAATGACCGATGAGCAATTTAAGGCTATTTTTGGGTTGAAAATAGGGAGAAACATAATCCTCTCGATGACTTCCACCATTCCCGGATTTGGGTAGCCATTTCCCGTGTGAGATATGCTATTACCGACCATGATAGTGTTCTTTTCATTCATAACCCCAAAATTATAATTTGGCAAAGATAAATGGGGCGGACCATTTTGGTTGAAATAAGACACATGACGCAAGAACCGAGGAACTCGACAAGCGGTTCTTGGCAAGCATAGAAATACTTCACGAAGTTATTCACATCTTGAAACAAAGATGGCTAAAAGAACCCCGATTGGAGTATCTTGGCTACCGTCTTGCTTGACCCATGATGCCCACCATAGGGCGATGAATGACAACCACGTATAATATCCTCTTGCTCCCATTAAGGTTCACACCTCCTAAACATGTCATCCCCACACTCAAATAACAAGAGGTCATCCCAAAAATACCTTTTCACTTCAAAGAAGAATATATTCCTCTGGTGATGGTTCCAATCCGGTGGGAGAACATTACCACAATATAATCTCTAAACCATGGTGTTTGGTTTTGGAGTGTCTCATATATAGGAAAGAAGAAATCATCGGGGAAAGAGATGCGTATGCCATCATCACTACCTTCAAGCTTAAGTCTTGACAAGTGGTCCGCAACCGCATTCTCCACTCCTTTCTTGTCACGAATCTCTAGGTCGTATTTTTGTAGGATCAAAATCCCCCGGACGAGTCTTGACTTTTCTTACTTCTTCCCTAGCAAATATTTGAGGGTGACGTGGTCGGTGTAGACTAGCACTTCTTAACCAATCAATTAAGGATAAAATTTATCAAGTGTATACACAATAGCAAGAAATTCCTTTTCCGTAGTGGCGTAGTTGACTTGACATGAAGAGCTTTGTCTTCCCGATGGCCAAGAACTGTGTCAACGACATAATCACTTGCATCGTACATCACTTCAAAGACTAGGGTCCAATCATGGGCTTGGATGATTGGTGCTGAGATCAAGGCTTTTTCTATCCTATCATAAGTTTCAAGAAAATAATTAGTGAATAGGAAAGAGGCATCCTTAAGTAGGAGTTGTTGAGTGGTTTAACAATTTTTGAGAAGTCTTTGATGAACCGGCGATACAAGCAAGCATGACCATGGAAACATCTTACCTCTTTAAGATTAATGGGTGAGGGCAATCGCTCAGTCACTTCTACGTTAGCTTTATCCACTTGGATGCCCTTTTCCGAAATAACATGACCAACAACCACCCCTTCATTTACCATGAAGTGACACCTTTACCAATTCAAGATAAGACTCACATCTTCACATTTTTGCAACACAAGAAAGAAATTGCAAGTTTTGAAATCTTTTCCATAGACACTAAAGTCATCCAGAAAGACCTCCATTTTTGTCTCAATGAAGTCCGAAAAAATACTCACCATGCATATTTGAAAAGTAGTTGGGGCATTACAAAGCCCAAATGACATTTTTTTATAAGCAAAAGTCCCATAAGGACAAGTGAAGATTGTTTTATGTTGGTCATTTGGGTTGATAGGGATTTGGGAAAATCTCGAGTACCCATATAGGTAGCAAAAGTAGCTATCGGAGCTAGTCTTTCCTACATTTTTTCTATGAACGGGATAGGGAAGTGATATTTCCTTGTAGAGCCATTCAATCTATTATAATCCACATACAATCTCCAAGTCGTGACAGCACGAGTGGGCATTATATTAACTCGTTCTTATCATTCTTAACTACTCTGGTGCCTCCTTTATTGGGCATCACTTGGATGGGAATCACCTAATGGGAGTCCGAGATTGGGTAGATAATAATATCCTCATCGAGAAGTTTCATGACCTCATCTTTGACAACTTGTTGGAAGGTTGGTTTAAGTCTTCTTTGACCTTGAACGGAGGGGTGGTAACCCTGGCCTTCTCTGAAAGTCCTAGACCTCTAATTAGACTCCTCTAATTAGTTCATTAAATTACTTTAACTTAATGATTTAGGATCTAGTTATCATGCACGCAAATATAAAAGCATAAATATAAAGATAAGATGAAATTTCCTTACAATGGAAATTTTCGGTCAATATGGGGCACAATAAGAACTCCTTCTTATTGTTCTTTAGCATGAATTTAGTGGATGATCCTCCATAAAATAACCTCCAAAGTAGAAGGTCTCCTTCTTGTTGCACCCAAGATTAAACCCAAATAATCTTAGCTTATTATTAACTAGATAATAAGTAAGATAAATACTACTAATATTATTGTATTACTACACTAGTAATATGGTATGAATATTAGTTTGCATGTGAGTTTAGAGAGATGTTGGAGGTTTTTAGAGAGAAGAAGGAAAATAAGCAAAAATGAAGTTGTACCAAATGAGAACAACTCTTGTTCTCTTATGTAGCCATATTTGGCCGGATGGTCAAGGCCTATGTGGCTCTTATTTTGCTCATTTTTTATTCCCATGCAAATGACTTGAGTGTTGGTGGTAAATGTAATGATCATTGTGTCATAACATAAGGTGGAGTGTAGGATTAGATGAGAACAATCATCATTGATCTCCACTCAAATAATCCGGCCCCAACTAGTGTTATATGGTCCATTTTGATTTTTGATATTTGTCGCACAAATACTTATAATCATATGTTTAATTATCTTGTATAATTAAGTGTTAATTTGATCATATAACAATTATATGACTCAAATTAATAAATAATATATACTTAACTTTTAAGTGATATTTTACCATTATATCAATATATAATGGATCCCACAATGCCCAGTTAATTTATTTTACAACTCTTTGTAATTATAATTAACTAATTACCTCTACCTCAAAAATATGCATACCTCAACTAATTTAATGAATTAACGATTAATCATTAAATTAAATCTTATTTAATCGTATTAAAAATAAGACGTAAAATTTATTCAGTCAGTTATCGTATAATTGACTAATAAACTTAAGTGGAATGTTCCTAACTCAATTTCCAATAAACAACTCTCGTAACTAAACGTACATATCAAATATATGTAATGCCCTAATTAAACTGTATCGATACAAATAATTAGTATTCTATTTGGGTCTCATCCTATAGGTGTGACCTAAAGGTATTAGTTGATTACCGCCGTCATACGACAATAACGTCAAACTCTAGTCAGCCAAGCGTTACCGATTTACGTTAATCAACTGACGTGGAGTATCAAAATATACTAATCATGCCACGTATATTCCAAATGAGATTTATTATATAAATGCACTATTGTGGAGGACACTTACTCCAACATTCTCTAAGCGAATATGGTTTATGCAAAGGTTAGGACTCACTCCATTTAGGTCTTCTAGACTATAACCTAAGACTCTTTTATGTTTCTTTAACACACCCAACAAAGCATCCAATTGTTCCTTATCAAGTTTTGTATTCACAATTATGGGTTTGCATTTAGAGTCATCAAGGTAAGCATACATCACACTATGGGGGAGGGGTTTAAGAGGAGGAGTTTGTACCTCAACCGCACAACTAGTTCTGTGGATGAATTCAAAACTCAATAGTTGTTCGTCATCGAGCTCCCTTCCATCGAAGGCCGCTTCAAGGAGATCGACGTCAAATTCATTTGCCCCTCCCATTGCATCCCTAGAATCTAATGTCAAGACGGCTTCGAATGGGTTTCTCATTAGCAAGCTTAGTGTTGCATCGTCAACAAAAGCATATATCATGTCGATCATATATAAAAAGATTCTCCAAGATTTGGACCTTCTATGGCACTTTGCAAATTGATGGTGATCTTTTCATCTCCCACCTCAAAGCTTGATTTCCCATACTTTACATCAATTACCGCACCCACGGCATGTAAGATTGGCCTCGCCAAGAGAGTGCGAAACTTTTAAAGAAAATTTTTCAAAGACAAGAATCGGTTTTCAAAATTAATATGAAAACTTTTATAAGGGAAAAACATTTATGAAATGAGGTTCATCTCGAAAACAGTTTAAGGAAATTTTTCATAAGTGCGAAACTTTTTTTACGAATCACAAGAGTGCCCGTCGCGAACGAGAACTCTAGCTATCAAAAATCAAATCAATGTTGAAAATAGTGAAATCGAAAATCAGACAAGTGTTAGTAAGTGTAAGACTAGTCACCAGACGTCTCTAATAACAAGTCCAAACATCCAACCAACGCGTAATCCAGGTATAAAAGCAAAAGAAATCTATTTTCTCCAAAACGAGGGTGCAAAATCCTTCTTTAGATTTCTTTAAAAAGTTAAATTAGAAATATAATATGAAAATTTGGAAGTTTTCTCAAAGACAAAATCAAAATAAGAAGACATTACACGAACATAGAGCGACTTGAACATCGAAACCACAATTCGCGATACTAAGAGGTACGCCAACGATCAAAAAGGACCAAAAAGGGGAAAGATTGAAGAGTAGCGGATTGAGTAAGGATCAATTTAAGGGGAAAGAGAGGGATGAACTCGAAACCTATCTTTCATCTATGATAATTCAAACATCGTTCACAACTCGACATTACTAACTTCACGAACAAACTAGTCCTCAAGAGAGTGCAAAATATCCTCAACATTTTCAATCATCAGATTCCTACCAAAATATTTCATAATCATGAAACTTCGAGTAATAACTTCCAATTATTCAAATTCGATTAAAATCTTCTAAGGTTCATCGGTATGGTAGACTCCACAACTAACAACCCACATAAAAATTTCACTACGAACTCTAATCTTCTTAGCTCCATCAAAACTCTTATTGGAAACCACCGTCAAACTATTTATTTTTTTTAGGGAAACAAGACCGCTAACAACCACAAGGTAAAAGAGACTTACCATGAAATCCTTTGATCCAATTTATTCCAAAATTCATTACCCTAAATTATTAACAATGAACCTTCTCATCTTCCAAAAGTTGCATCACAAAACCTCAAAAGAGATAAATCACACAATCTCATTTCACTTAACTTTGCCAATCGTAGAGCAATGCGACCGTACATCAATTTATTTAGTTCTTTCAAACTCTCAATACATCACTACTACAAAAACAGGCTATGACAACGGTTAAAAACCGTTGTAATATTAAAAAGCGGACGTTGTTAAAGCCTCCGTTGTTAAAGGTTTTAACAACGGTGCCGATTTAATAAAAATACCGTTGTGAATAGTTTTAACAACGGTAATAAGTCGTTGTTATTACTAGATAACTGTTGTTAAAACGTGTGAATAATTATGGTGGGAAAGATACGAGAACGGTTCTATGAAATTAAACCGTTGTTAAAGGTATGATTAATTTTGGTGGGAAGGATTATAACAACGCTTTAATTTTTCAAACCCGTTGTGAATATTGTTAATTACAACGGAGTATAATAAAGAAGCCGTTGTGGAAAGTTTTAATAACAACAGGTATTCTATAATACACCGTTGTTAAAGGTATGATAAGTTTTGGTAGGAAATATGTTACAACGCTTTTAATGAATTTTGAAAAACCGTTGTTATTATTTTTATTATTGTTTTTGAAAAAATTGAAATTTGTTCCCATGCCACCAGTTAAAATCCTGCATAAATAAATAGCAGCAGTACGCAGCATAAACCAATTTCAGAAGCAGCAAAATGATATATCTATATATAAATCAGAGCAATTCATGTACAGGGCAATTCATGTACATGGCAATTCATGTACAGCAGCAGCAAGATGATATATACAACCAAAATGATCTCTTTCAGAGCAATTCATACTTACAACTCGCTCTAATTAATGACTTCTACATACAAATTAAAGTTCCCTATCTGCTTCCAAAATAATCTAAGTTTCATTTATTCTTTGTTTGTTCATCAAGGACGTATTTGCCCAACAAGTCCCTTACCTCGTCTATATTGTGCTTAGTGTACTCAGGGACATGTGGCGTGTTGATTGAATACTGCGGATAAAACAAATAAAAGACATCGATCAGTAGGGTAACAACAGTATAGGCATATCATACATAATTAGCAACATCGATCATATATATATAGCAGAAAAGATATCAGCTCTAATGAAAAAAAGTAAATAATAGCTACATTAAACTACTAACTCTTTCTGGAATGCTGATATATCTTCGCCTAATAATCTCCAACATGAAACGACAAACGTAGTATCCACATTGGATGCTATCCGGCTGTTTAGGGACCTATTATTACATAATAAACGAAGAGACGAGAAGGCAATTACCAATTAGTTTAATGCGTAATTAAAAAAGACAGATGTATATGCGTAATTAGTTTAATGCACTTAATTATTAAGGTATTGTATTTGCGCGTACGTACCCCTGTTATCGTAATAAAAGTAGGGCCATCATCAGAATATTCTGTCGGTTGATCGCCGGTTGTTGCTCTTTTCTTCTCAAAGGCCCTTTAAAAAAGGAAAGAGGCCGAAAGTCACATAAACTTACTTAATAATAATAAATGAAACTTAATATTATGTGCCAAATCATCATCAGTATTATAAACTTACTTAATAATCAACTTCTTAAAGGTCTCGGATGGTTGTCCATGCAAAGAGTCCAACCAAAATACTTTCTTCGTGGTCGGATTGATCGCTGCTAGCACCCAATGTCTCCTAGAGATCGAGAGACACATCATTATTAACAAGCACAACATGCATCATAACCAAACATATAAAACTGCAATTGTATTTGGAATCGTAATATTAATTATATATTACCCGGCTTCATTATAAGGGGCAAAAATGAGCTTATTGTTTTTCGCCAACTCCCCAGCAATATAATTTACACGTTCTTCATACGAAAACATCTCGATATGCATAGATAAAACATTTGGGCACATGAATCCGTATTGAGGAAGTGGATTAATATTGGTCTCGGCGGGGATCACAACCGAGTTCAAGTACCTACATGCCGGTTTTAATTCCGATATTATAAACACTATATCTTACTTAGTCAGAATATTAGAATACTGCATGATTTAATTTATTAAGAAACTTACTTCATCCAAACATATAGGTGTTGGACATCAATCTCGTCAAGGCCAGCCCAAACGGCTAGCGTTTCCCAATCCAGCATTGCTTGGCGTTCTACCCCTACAATATCATTCTCGAGCGGAATAACTATTAATTGCTCGCTTGCTATGCGTCTCTCAGCCTCCTTATAAAGCTCCAGCATCGCCACCGTTCGTACTTTTTCCATGTAAACGTTCCCATGATATTTAGTACCGGATAGACTCCTGACCTCTTTCAGCTTGGGGAAATGATGCGGTGTGCTACCTTTCACAACCTACATGTGGCTAACTAAATTAAGTTGCTCTTTCAATGATGAGGCGATAGTAGAACTTAAAATATAAAGAGAGTTGATTAAATACCTCATCAAGTTGTTGTTTTGACGAGGTAGTAGAAAGATTATTGTCTATCGAGTTAGACTTATCCATGTTTTTTGTTACCTACAAAACAAAAATAAAACATAGTATAAATTTCACTATTTATGAAGGTGATGAACAAAGACAAAAGGCGGGTTAAATTAGATGTATTTTTCTTACCCCGTCTACATTCTGTTGAATTTTACAATCACGAGCCAAGAAAATGTGGCTTTGAGGCCATTGGACAAAACATTTAACCGCATCTGCTAGTATTACTATGTCGTCGCGGACTGGGACGGGCAGTTTACGGGTTCCATAGCCCTTCACGACTCCCACTATCCCCACTTTTGCATGCTTCGGCAAGAGTCGTACGCCATGAACCAAGATGGTTTCCGCTGAGTCCTTGGGCTTTGGGTATACGAAACCCCGAGCAACAATCACATTCTCTTTGAATGAAGGGTCGGCGAGACGAACAACTACCCGCCTTTTTGTGGCCTGAAGAATACACATTATTTACTAAATACCAAAATATAATAGATATCATAAATGATCTATATTGAGTATATAATGTAAAGTTAGTTACAAGTATTTATTGTTGGTGGGTAGGCTATTATACTTGAACATGTCCAGACCAGATTTAGCACTGACAGCATATACTAACTTCTTATATTCTACATACCTCCTTATTGTCACCCGTCTTCTCAGCCGGCTCCTCAAGTTGCGTCCCCTTTTCAGAGTTATTTACCTTATAAAATTAATTAACCAATCAAAGGCATGCAATGGCTGCTGGAAAGAACAAATGCAGAGGTTCAAAATGGTTAAGTCGTATTTACCTTATCGGCTTGAGGTATCAAAACCTCAGCAGCATTAGGTACCTCACCCGTCTCCTCAAGTTGCGTCCCCTTTTCCGACTCATTTACCTAATAAAATAAACCAATCAAAGGCATGGCTGCTAGAAAGAACAAATGCAGAAAAAAAAAATCATATTTACCTTATCGGCTTGAGGTATTAAAACCTCGACAGCAGTAGGTACCTCACCCATCTTCTCAGCCGTCTCCTCATGTATTGGCAAGGTAGTAGTGTCTGCCTCTTGGCAAATCTGTTGCACTACCTCACCCTTTTTAATGACATCCTCCATCATCTTCAATTCTTCTTCGGAAGGCTTGCCTCCAGAATTCATCTTCAGTATCACGGAGGCCAATAACTGAACCTGCACGCCCAAAATGTAGAATCAGCAATTTGTTAAAACAATAACATGTGAATTTTAAATGACAATAACAAATGGTATACGTACCATGTCAGCCTTCCCCTTATTTTTCTTCTTCTTGTTCGAGCTAGTTGTCCCATAATATTTCGTGACTCCGACATGTAATGGGACGCCCCTCAATCGACCTGGATGCTCGGGACGGCCGATCGCTCTAGCAAGAACGTCGTCACGACCACTCGGAGTGAATTTCCCTTCCGCAACCTCCTTCAGAACATTCTCCTATAATATATTAAATAAACTTAATTTAATTTTTGTTACTAAAATAAATAGATAGTTAGACATACAAGAATTGAACAATAAAGTTATTAAAAACCCGTCTTAATAAAAATAATACTTACTATGTTGGCCAAGACTTCCTGATCATATTCGTTACATGTTCGGGATCCTTTAGGCGTGTGCCCTTCTTTATAAGTTACGTGCCGATTCAAGTCGGTCACACCTTTTGACACCTACACGTTAACTCAAAAATAATATATGTATACATGTATATCAAGTCCAAGTATGATTAAAAAAATCTAATATATAGATGCTACTTACGAGATTTTCTTCTATCAATCTGTAACCGCCTCGAGAACCATAATATACCCCCCGCTTCTGTGAGATGTTAGCACGATTTCTGGCGCTAACGCTCTTCAAATCATATAAAATCGCAAGTAGATGAGACAATTAGAAAATTATAGATACAAGTAGAGTTTTAGAAAAATGTAACCTGAAACTTTTAGAAAAATGTAACCTTAAGTAGAGTTTTACAAAAATGTAAACATATGACATGGATACTTAACCTGAAACTTTTCAGTAGCTCGTTTCGCCTTATAATTATCCCATTGTTGCTGAGTGATGTGGGGGTACTTTGTCGGTGGGCTCTTATGCATCTGCCCCGTCTCCTTGTCCACATACAAGTGTAATTTGGCAAGGTCACACCTCCACTGCCTTAAGACTGCCGCTGCCTTACGTAATAGATACTTATCATGGCAGTCTGGAATATCGAAAGCTTCCTGCATCATCATCATATATACTAATAAGCGGCTGTCTAATATCATACCTTTACACGAACCTTTATACGGCTTCCTGCCTTATGTAATAGTAACTTATGCAAAATAAAATGGTGTTTAGCTAAAGATATTATCATACCTTTATACGTTTCAAGAGTAAGTTCTGCAATGAAGGATTTATATTCCTGAAATCATCTAAATCTATAGGCACAAACTGTTTGGTTGTAACTCCAATCCAAGTGGCTAAATGGCTAGCATTTGGACCAGTAGGAACACCTTTCACACTCCATTTTATTTCCATCGGCGTTTTTGCCGATATAGCTGCAAGGGCTGCAGAGCACTTCGAAGCACCCCTCTCACCAGGCTTATCCCCCTTATCATTGTTGTCTACTCTTTTCCGTTTTTCACCCATGATAATCCTAAGACACTAAGACCTTCAAAATAAATGAAATAGTAACGGAACAGAGTCATGCATACAGCGATTCTAAAACCCTAAGACCTTGAAATGAATGAAATAGTAACTGAACAAATAAAGAGTCATGCAGAGATTCTAAAACTCTAAAAACTTAGAAAGGAATGAAACTACATGATAAAGAGAACGATAAATAGAAAATGAAAACAAAAAGATGAACTTCAATCTTAAAACCCTAAAGACGAAACACAAAAATTACCTGATAAAGAAAATGAGAACAGGGTGATGATAAAGAGAACAGGATGATGATCACGAGTACGAGGAGGATGATGATGATACTAAACAAAAAGATTTGTGTTGTAAACGAGGATGATTGTAAACGAGGAGGATGATGATGATAATGTACGTGTGTAAAATTTACTCTATAGGATTGTAAATTATTTTTTATTAAGAGAAACTAAAGGGTTTATTAAGAGAAACTATTGACAACGGTTATCCTACAAACCACCGTTGTTATAGAGTAATAACAACGGTTAAATAACACCCGTTGTAGAAAGTAATAACACTAAGACAACGGTTTATTTATTATAAACCGTTGTTGAAAGTAATAACAACGGTGAATTTCTAAAACACCGTTTTTATAGATTATGTATATTTTTTTTAATTTTTCAGATACGCGCGCGCGGTATTAAAATTTGAGGCACGAAATAAACTCATTAACTTTGCTCTAAATTAATTTATTTAACTTTGCTCTAAATTTAATTTAATTTATTTTACTTTGCTCTAAATTTTATTTTATAGGCGTAAGTTACGTTTAATTATTAGCTCGGATCGGGTTTGGCCTGGGACTCAATTCCAATCGGGTTAGATTCGGCGGGTTTGTAATTAATAACTTTATCGATCGGGTTAGTTATTAATTATTTTTAGTTTTTGGTTCAATTACCTCGAATCGGTTCATTTTCTTTTTAATTAAGGAACTGGTTATTATAATTATCATGCATCACTAGTTAACCTGAAACTAATCGATCGGGTGGCCAGGCCAGCAGTTACGGATCGGGCAATCCACCTTCTAGATCAGAGCAAGCGTAGCTACGTACTTCAATTCGGGTCGATCGCTTTTGGGCAGGGTCGGGGGCACGTGTCATTATTAATTACCTCGTATATATATATGTACTACTTATTGATGATGATGATATATATATATATATATATATATATAGATTTAGGATCCGGTGGAAACGACCACTCGGTGCAAAAAGTGGAAACAAACTAGTTGAACAAACAAATAAGACCAATTTGACTCGCGCGAATACAGTATCTCAATAGCAAAACCCAAACTAAACATTTTCCTCTCCCTCACCCTTACCATAATGACATTCCATCACCACCACCACCGTCAAACACCGCCGCGACCAGATGCTGCCAAAACTAGATGCCGCCACCACGTCGAATGTCTTCAACGATGCTCCCCTTTTGTCATCAACCTAAACAACAACTGCAACCGACGAGTTATATTCATGGGTCTCCGTCGCCGACGCCGATGTTTCCCCTTTATTGTCCTCCATATTCCCCTATATTTTCTTGATATCATCGGAGCTCCGGTTGTCACTCCTATCACTGTTCCATCGAACTATCCATAGCCTCCGCTCGAGCCACTGCTAATGGTGGTTGATGAGATTTTGTGATGCAAGGCCGATGGAATCAAACGGGTAATCTTTGTCCGAATTGATAAATTGCATATGGCAAGTAGCCGGCGACGACTACCTCACTTCCTCAAATTTGGTTATTGTTTCTGGTTTACCAGCCGATTTCAACGTATCTACACAATTGTTTTATGTACCTAACCACTGATTTAATGTATCTTAACATAGATACATGAAATTAATTACTAGGTACATTAAAAATTGTTCGAGATACATCAAATTAGACTCCAGGTACACAAATTTTTTATATGCGTAATAAAGGATGGGGTTGTGGTATATTTGTATTATCTTAATAGCGGAGTTACAAAAGATGCAGGAAGTTCCTCCATCGACGACGATTCGTTGAAGGGGTGTCGAGCATTCTCGTCGGCAAGTGTCGTTGTCTGACTAAAAAGTGAAGTCTGATCTTGTCGCTGGCGAAATGGAAACGAATGAGTCAAAAGGGAAGACAGAGACTAAAAGAGGGAGATAATGGAATCCATGATCGACGATATGTGATGGTGATGATGGAGTTGCGTCGGCATAATGCGACAATTCATCGAAGTTGTTGGCCATTGTCGCCGGAGACGTTGACATGGCACGTTGACATGACGTCGATGGCGATCGTCGTCGTCGGTGACGACATGTATGTTGCTGTGATAGGTGATGAACAGTGATGGGGGAATTTTGGGTTGTAGATTGGTGGTGTTTAGGTTTGCAGAGGGATATGGTTTGGGGGAATTAAATAAAAGAATTTTGGTTGTGAGAAAGTGGCGAGCGTGTGATATTTGTAAGGTCGTTTCCACGTTTTGCACCGAGTGGTCGTTTGCACCGGATCTTAACTCTATATATATATATATATATATATATATATATATATATATATATATATATATATATATAATAATAATTAAATGATGATGACTTCCGGATCTCTAATTAACGACGCTCGTACTACAATTTGCAATAATAACAGATTCATCAATGCACATACATGCAATTCAAGTAAGCAAGCTAAGTATTATATATACACGTACGTCAATGTTTCCCAAAATAAATAATAATGATATATATATATATATATATATGGCCTGGGGTCGATCGACTTCGTTCATCCAATTCAAGTACGCTAATAAACGGGCCGTTTTTGCATCACAAACCTGAAACTGTCTGACCCAAAATTAATTAGCTCGCTAGCTAGTATCAGGTTATTTTATTTAATTCGATAGAAATCATTATTTATTATCCGCGTGATGATTATTAAGTATCATTTTCGGGTCGGATCACTTTTAATTATTAAGTCTCATTATTAGTATACGTGTGTTACTTCAAAATAACCCTAAACCCTAAACCCTAAACCCTAAACCCTAAACCCTAAACCCTAAACCCTAAACCCTAAACCCTAAACCCAAAACCCTTTTTTATATACTTCTAATTAATAATACATCAAAATATTGAACATCAATTCAAACACTTTAAACAACATTCTTTCTCATTGATTTCATTAGGAATAACCTAGATTTTATAATAAAGTACATTACATTCATCCGACATCAAATAAATAAAGATGTTAAATAATCCGGCACAATTCCGGTTAAGTGTAAAAAGCTTTTCTCACACTGCCACCAACAATCCGGAACAATATTGATGATACTGATGACTTCCGGATCATTAACCTCGTATTTTGCAATAACAGATTCAATGCCCGCAAGTACACGTCTTGCATGTGGAGATAAGGTAGGACGGGTACAGCTCAACATATCTCTTGCGGCATCCAACCTCCGAGTATAAGGCCGACGTGGGTAGACAGAGGACGATGATGATGACGACGCTTGGTTGACAAGTCGGACTGCTTCACGCCTCTTAATCCAATAATCCCTTCGATGTTCAAGGGATCCTTTAATCAATGGGTGATGATCAGCGGGAACTACGGCAAGAGCCTCCTCCTCATCTGCAATCAATTTTGTAAGGGTCGTTTCATCGTTGGGAAGGTTAACTGCTGCCATTGATGATATTAATTTTAGTGTAGTTATGGAATATTTAAAGGAGGGGTTTTGAGGCTGTATTTATAGAGGGGTTATGCTGCCATTGATGATGTTCAATGGATGCTTTAATCAATGCTGGTTCTGCTGTTGTTTATTCACGGGTTTGGACTGCAATATCTTTTAATTAAAAATAATAATGTTGAGCAATAACAACGGTTATTGGTACAAAAACCCGTTGTTATTACGCAATAACAACGGTTAGTGGTACAAAAACCCGTTGTTATTACTAACCACAACGGTTTTCGTTACCACAACCGTTGTGATAGGGTTACTGCACATTGCAGTAAATGCATTGACTGCACATTGCAGTAAATGCATTGACTGCACATTGCAGTAAATGCATTGACTGCATATTCACACATTTACTCAATCAATAACGTACTGCATGCATGTGAATGTATAGTCGTTTTGGGAACCAATGCATGCATGTGAATCAATGCCTTCATGTGAACCAATGCATGCATGTGAATAAATAACTCCAATAAATAACTCTCTATAAATACAGCCGCAATACAAGCAGGTTATCAACCACATACAAAATTCCCAACTCTAATCAATATCATATTTGCTAAACCATACAAAATTTCCCAGCCTCAATACTAACATCAACCATACAAAATGTCTGGAACTTTTACTAAAACATATGCTTGCATCATGAAAGAAATGCCTTGTCATATTGAGGGTGGCTACGTTGTGTGTAAAAGTTACAAAAAACTCCGTGATACGCTTATTCGAAATGGCTATTTAATCAGGAAGATGTGGCCAAATTATCAACGCAGGCACTTTACAGGGGAACTCGTTTTCGAGTTTGGGATGTCGGATGCTCATCGTGCGTCCGCATTCAAACTGGCAAGAATGTTTGACAAGGCCGGGCATGGGCGAAAAGATTTTATTGAGAGCACGGACCACCAGCCTGGGCCATATCTATGGGTGGCTTCCGAAAATGACCGTTACTGTTGGCCAAATGGGGTCGACCTCGTTGAAGTGACCCAGGTAGAGCAGTGGGAAGGGTTGGCTCTGGCCGAGGCTGACCCGATTGATGCATATGCTCTAGTGGTGGCAGCTATCCGGGAGATTTACCCGGACTCAATTTAATGTGTTGTTGTTGTTTGGTTGTAGTTGTTTGGTTGTTTGGTTGTTGTTGTTTTGGCGCCATTTGTGTGTGGCGCCGTTTGAACTTATTATTTAATAATATTAATGTTGATAAGTTAATTTGTTTTTTGACTTGAGTTTAGAAGTAATTAAACTAATTCAATTCAAAGCTATTCAATCGATAAAGCAAAATTAGAATTGAATGACATTCAGGAAATGACATTAACAAATTTGCTAATAATAAACGACATTGAATGGGTGAAAAACATAAACGACATTCAGGAAATGACATTCACAAATTCAAGAAATAGTTCACAAATTCACAAATTAAAAAATAATAAGGGAGATGATGACAGAAAAATGATCATTTCCTTTAATAGATCTTTGTGATAGAGTTTTTGTGTTGCAGTACAGTCGTATTATTAGTGTGTGTTTCCTATCTACAAATATTGACAACGGTTATCATAAACAAACCGTTGTGATAGAGTAATGACTACGGTTATAGTATAATACCCGTTGTAATTAGTAAACACTATGACAACGGTTTGTGATTAATAACCGTTGTTATTACTAACCACAACGGGTATATTTACAACAACCGTTGTTGTTGCTTACCTTTATTTTTTTTTTAATTATAATTATAAGAGACAGCAATATCATAAGTACTATACACTGCAATAATAATCAGCAGAACCCAACAAAGACAGCAATATCATAAGCACTATACACTGCAATATCAGCAGAAACCAAAACATGGAGACTGTATAATGAATGACCAAAAGCTAAATAATTTGGGAATCTTCAACAATGACCAAAGCTAACAAAAACTAAAGACAATACCACCTCAGGATCGGGGACGTTTCTTGCCCGACATAGTTTCCTCGTTAACCCAAATACCTTCACCATGATCATCACGCATATAGATGCTTTCAATGTTATCATGATCAGTGTCAACATTGTCGAAATAAGATACAGTGGAAGAGTGATCCATTCCCTCAAACACGACATTCTGATCATTATCCCCACCATTATCGGGTGCACCCCGTCTACTCCTTATAGATAGTACAACATACCACTTCTTATCCATAGGATCGGTGATATAGAACACTTGTTTAGCTTGGGATGCCATTATGAAAGGATCATCCTTATTGTTGCCAACCTTATCCAAATTGACCAACGTAAATCCCATTTTATCCTTTCGAACACAATTGTTGTTGTTATCAACCCAGTTACATCGAAACCGAGGTATTGTGAAATCAATGTAATCTAATACCAATATTTCTTGAATAACACCATAATAAAGGCATTTTCCCCAAATAGGGTTTTTATCTTTTGAAGTAGCAAAGTGCATTGCCTCAAATTCAGAACTCACACCACTATTTTGCATGGTGCTCAACTCATCTTGCTCGCGGGTGTAAAAAGTATAACCATTAATAGCAAAACCGCTGAAAAAAGTGGCCCTGGCATTTGGACCTAACCCAAGACGTAGTAACCTAGGAGAGATGTCATCACCATACAAATTCTTATACTCCAAGACAACATTCCTAAACCACTCTCCAAATGTCTTCTTATGCTCGTTTGCAATCCACATCTCGCTCTTGTTTGGGTGATCGTATTTGAGCTCCTCTTTGTGTTGTTCAATATAAGGTTGCACCTCATCTTCGTTGTTTAGCACATACGTATGTGCTAAATGTAACATGTCACGTGACACAATTTTTTCAACCCGGCCCCTAATACCTTTTCCGGTCATCCAGTCACTATGACGATTCTTGGGAACGCCAATTAACTCCTCAGGAGAGAGATGAGCGTAACAATATGCAAGAGCTTCGTCTAATATAGCACGTTCAGCAATACAACCTTCTGGACGATACCGATTAGATGTATAGTCCTTGTAGACTTTCATCAATCTTTCGAAAGGATACTGGTATCTCAAGTACAGGGGCCCAAGGTACAAAATCTCCCTAACCAAGTGAGTGGTCAGGTGAATCATGATAGTGAAGAAAGAGGGTGGAAAATACATTTCAAAATGACAAAGAGAGGTGACAACGAGGTCCTGCAATGAATCCGCATCATCGGGATCGATGACTTTATCGCATATGGACTGGAAGAAGAGACAGAATCTGGTAATAGCATATCGTACCTTTTCAGGTAAAATGGAGCGAATAGCCACGGATAGTAATTGTTGCATCAAAGTGTGGCAATCATGTGACTTTAACCCGGTGAGTTTTAGATCTTGCATCGACACAAGGCTTTTGATGTTGGACGAATAACCATGTGGCACTTTAATTCCATTCAAGCATGCACAAAACTCTTTTTTCTCATTCCGTGAAAAGGTATAAGCTGCTGGCGGTAAAAATGTATCATTACCTCTCTTCTGTGGTGCCAACTCTAGCCTAATACCCATCATTTGCATATCTTCCCTAGCTGCGGCGTTATCCTTTGTTTTACCGGGAACATTCAGGAGGGTATTGATAATATTATCACATACATTTTTCTCAATGTGCATGAAATCGAGGCAATGCCTGACCTCCAGGTCAGGCCAATATGGAAGTTTATCAAAAAATATGGATCTTTTCTTATACCCACGAGTAGACAATTTAGAGCCGTTCTTCTTCCCATATTTTATCTCTATATGCTTTACTTTCTGATAAACTTCATGCCCACTCAAAATTCTAGGAGGTTGACGATGTTCTTGACGTCCATTAAATGCTTTCTGCTGCTTGCGATAACAATGGTCAGGATCCAAGCCCCTCCTATTTCCCAAATACACATACTTATGAGAACACTTCAAGTATTCAGACTCGATATCCTCCCCACACAATGGACATGCCTCTTTCCCATGCACCGTATGCCCAGAAAGGTCGCCATAAGCCGGATAGTCGGTTATTGTACACAATAACATCGCTCTCAAATTGAAAGTTTCATTCCTATATGCATCAAATACTTCTATCCCACTATCCCACAAAATTCGCAAATCATCTAAAAGAGGTTCCAAATAGACATCTATATTATTTCCAGGTTGTTTAGGGCCGGAAATTAACAACGACAACATCAAGTACTTTCTTTTCATGCACACATATGGAGGTAAGTTGTATATTGCCAACACTACTGGCCAAGTACTATGTTGGGTACTCATGTTTCCATGTGGGTTCATTCCATCAGTGGACAGCGCTAGACGTAAGTTTCTAGGTTCAATGCCGAAATCGGGATACTTAGCGTCGAACGATTTCCATTGCATACCATCTGCCGGGTGTCTTAGCTTCCCATCATTTATTCTTCCAGTTTCATGCCAAGTTAACATTTTTGAATCAGTGCTATTCGCAAACATCCTTATGAATCTTGGTATCACTGGAAAATACCATAACACCTTAGCCGGGATCCCTTCCTTATCCTTATAACGCCACTCAAAACAAACCGGACACTTGGTTAAGTTTTGATATAATTTTCGATACAAAACGCAATCATTTGGACATGCATGTATTTTCTCATATTTCATACCCACCCCTCTAATTAGTTTTTTAGCCTCATATGTCTTAACGGGAAGAACATTACCATCTGGAAGCATGGCGTTTATCAAGGCTAATAAACTAGTGAAACATGTGTCACTAACCCCATTTGCCCCCTTGATATTATACAACTTCACCACAGCCGACATCTTTGTGTACTTACAACCAGGGTATAGAGGAGCTTCAGACTCACACAACTTCTCATACATGTTGTCAAGGTCATCCAAATTAATGTTTTCATCTTCAAAAGCATTTGATTCATCATCTTTTTCTTCATTATCTGTAGACCAAACATTCAACTCGTCTGCTTCCAACTCAACATACTCGGCAAACTCGGGATCATCAGTTATCCTTTCGTATACCTCAAGATCATCTTCTTCAAAATTATTATCTTCCTCTAATGATTCCCCATGAAAAATCCAACGGGTATAGGATCGACTAAAACTATACTTTTCTAGGTGAATTTTAACGTCCGGAATAGCCATATACCTAATATTACCACATCTTTCACAAGGGCATGGAATACTAGAAGAACCATTCAAATTGTTCGCAACGACTTCATAAAATTCAGCTAAACCATCCTTATAGTTTGGGTCACTCATATTCGCAGCATTCATCCAAGTTCGAGTCATTTATCTACATTCGTAGTATATATAGTAAGCCAAGTAATTCAGAAAATCCAACTAATTAAAACTAATTCAGAAAATGCAATGTATAAGGCAACTAATTCACAAATAAACGAAATTCAGGAAATCAATAAAGAAAAATTATTAGAATACCTGATTAATAAGAAATAGCAGACGGAGATGATGACAAAGAGACGATCAGGAAATCAATAAATTATTAGTGTTTGTGGTTTTGTGATGCAGTATAATCGCTTTGTGTTTGTGTTTTTGTGTTGCAGTACAGTATTATTAGTGTTCTGTGTTTTTTTCATCTTTATTAAAAGTATTGACAACGGTTAATATTCATATTCACCGTTGTTATTAGATTACCTATTTACAACGGTTAACAAAGTTAAATCCGTTGTTACAACTAACAACAACGTCCAACAAAATCATATCCGTTGTTATTAATTTAAGCCAAATAATGCGCCAAATTAATAACACATTATAACAACGGGTTTTTCATACCCGTTGTTATTACTTTTCATTATTTCGCGCTAAATTAATAACAACGGATATAGAATAAACTGTTGTTATTAGTAAATTTATTTACAACGGTTATTTTAGTTCACGCCGTTGTTAAAA
Source organism: Heliosperma pusillum (assembly GCA_022085475.1). Taxonomy (NCBI): domain Eukaryota; kingdom Viridiplantae; phylum Streptophyta; class Magnoliopsida; order Caryophyllales; family Caryophyllaceae; genus Heliosperma; species Heliosperma pusillum. Next base: position 56,708 of record JAIUZE010073285.1, on the reverse strand, counting down.
CTAATAACAACGTTCGAAAAACTAACACCGTTGTTATTAGGTTTAATAAAATTCCGCGGAAAAATAATTATCCATTCCACAACGGTTTTTCTTTATTTTCATGAGTATGCGTTGTTGATGGGGCGTTGTTATTGCCTGTATTTGTAGTAGTGTAGGAGTGAGTGGGCTTGCTTCCTTTGCTTCCCTTGCTTCCACTTTTCTTGAACTTAGCCTTGCTCTTGACATTGATGTTCAAAACATCCTTAATTGAGCTAGCTTGAAAGCCCGTGTCACGTTCGGCTTGCACAAGTATCTTGTTCAATTCATGAATCGAGACGGTGTCATTTTCCATGTTGAAGTTCACCCTAAAGTTGAAAAACCCTTTGACCCTAAGTGAAGTATGCGGTCAATGATAAGTGGCTCGGAAATCGTTATTCCTTGCTCTTTGAGCACCTCAATGTACTCAATCATTTTGAGCACATGAGGGCTAACATTTTGGCCCTCCTTCATATTGAGGTCGAAGAATTGGGAGGCGGCTTCGTATTGCACAATTTTTGGTGCTCGTGAAAACATGGTCACGAGCTTAGAATAGATTTCATAAGCGGTTTTCATTTTCATGGCATTCCTTTTAAGCTCGCCATCCATGGAGAAGATCAAGACATTATTGATCGCCGCCGACTCTTTGTGGTAGGTGTCATAGGCCTCCCTAGTGGCGTTAGATGACCGCGCATTAGGAGCGCTAGGGGATGCCTCGGTTAGGTAACTAAGTTTACCGTCACCTTCGGCGGCTAAGCATAGTTGCCCATTCCAATCCGAGAAGTTAGAACCATTCTTTTCAAGTTTGTAACAATCCATATAGGATCTTAGCCAAGATACGGTGGTGAGAGGTGGTGCGGGAGGTCGAACCTCGTTATTGTCATCCGACATTGCGAATTAAATAAGTTTGACTACAAAATAGAAAATGAAAGAAACACCAACATTTATCGTTTTAAAATACTTGTAAACATTTTAAACAAGTTTAGCATTTATATAATGACCTGTTGGACCTATTTTATAGTTTTGATAATGACATGTGTTTACTTGATAATGTGCTTTCCTTAATATCATATGCATGTAATTGTGTGTTTTAGTCTTATTATAGCTAACAACAATTACGAGAAAGAAGATCAAAGTTATAAGAACTTCGGGCATATTTTTGAAGCATTCTGTGAGACAAAGTTATAACAACTTCAGGGATAACTTTGGAAGTTATAGCTACTTGGTTATAACTTTAAAGAAAAACGTTTCAAGCAAGATCTACCTCAAATAACACAAGACTCAAGATGGAGGGTCTTTGTGATCAAGATGAAGAGATGATCCGTATACTGAAGATCTTTGTGAAGATTAGATAGTATAGGTCGTCATTCGGTAACTATTCCATTAGAGTGATTTTAAGTTCAAAGTTATAGCTTTAGCCTATAAGTTTGGATGATAAATGTTGATGCATGATTTTGGAAATAAAATATTTTAAATGTTTTCAAAAGTGAAAGAGTATTTTTATATTTATCAAAAGTTTTAATAGAGAATATATTTATGAGATTCTATTGGTTAGTAATACAACTTATGGGTTGTCATGTTACCTGGGGTTTCTAATATATTCTATCTCAATTTGTTGTTAATCTAATAATCCCACCTAGGATTTGAGCCACCTAGGGTTTCGTGGAAACCTAGGTTTGTGCCTCCTAGGGTTGCGTGCTCCTAGGGTTTCGTGTAAGATAGGAATTTCGGCCTCCATAGGTTGTTTTCCTTTTTTACCTTAATCTAGGATTCTAATATATCTTTACAATAATATTTTGAGATATTAAGGATAAATATATTTCTAAAAGATAAAGCAAATAATATTTTGAGATAAAGATATTTCTAAAAGATAAAGTAAATATTATTTTAAGATATTAAAGATAAATATCTTTCTTAAATATTAAGCTAGGGTTTTAGATCTCCTATGCTTCTATTATAAATACTCCTTCCCTTCTCAAGTATGAGACATACGAAAAATACACGACACACACATACTCATTGAGAGAATTTTCCAAAATCTTTTTAAAGCAAAACTTGAGCAAAATATTTATTATTTTTAGTGTTTGTTTTTCAAAAGAGTCGTGCATCAATCTTTGTCAATCGCTCGCGTGAAATACGGTATTGGATAATAGTACATCACATAATCTTACAATTCTTTAACGAGAATCTGTATGAGTTATATTGTATTTTCTTATTAACGTAAGATAGTATAGAGTATTTAGCGATACTCACCTTGAGTTATAATCATAGTTGATTATAGGAGTGGGTTGATAATTTTTGTAATCCGTAGAAAGGTACTAAAAATTATTAATCGAGAATAGTGGACGTAGGTTTCAACGTGTGAAACTGAACCACTTCAAAAATCCGTGTGCCTCTCTCTACTCTCTTTACTTTTCGTTATTTCGTTACTTGCGCTTACTTTGATTAATTAATTAGTTGATTTTAATCCATAAGATCAAATAATTAATTACATATCATATAAATCGAAAAAGTGGGGCTAGTTTTTAATACTCAATTCACCCCCCCCCCCTCTTTCGTATTCGATCAATAGACTCTACATGACCTCTACCCAATTACATAAATGATTCCAAGACCCAAATCCTATATTAACTCGGGTTTATGTGAGCCACAGACTTCACGACCTTTATTAATATTACTTGGTGGGTTAACTCTTTAACCGATTCTACCATTAGAATTCTTGGTCGATGAAATACTTTATTATTATCATCTTTAGCCCGGAACACATGGGCCACGGACCCTATTTTTTCCGTTGAGTTCAACCAAATTTCGATGCAATAACAATTTAATTTATTGCCCCACTTACCCAACGTAACAAGTTTAGCACCTTGATGAGCCGATCCTACTTCCTTATGAAATAATTAGGATTCATGGGTTCTACTATTTGTTAAGGCTAAGTCTCAATTATAAAATAGAGGTCAAGTCAATTTATTATTGATCTCCTTTAAGTGAACAAAATTGGTGATCTATCGATAATTATAATTGATGCGGTCGATTAACTCGATAAAATGCATGAGTGATTTATATGGCGATTTGGCATGCATGTGACATATAAATAAAAATGCAAGCAAAACAATAAATTCCTAGTATGACCTTCCTAGAAATAGAAAATCAAATAATCTATTTACAAATTGGAAAACCAACTTCTTTGGTCCCTTGAACTTCATGTGCACGCCTCCCAAGGACACCGTCTTTTTTGGAACACCTTTCCGAATGGCACTGTCTTTAAGAAACTCCGGGATTACAAATAATTACAAAATGTATAATAAAATTACAAGACTTTCCTATTATACATATGTAACAATTAAATATTACAATAAAAGTGATACGATATCACATTAAAATTACAACCGAATCAATATTCTCATACATTTCGGGTAATACCGATTAAAAACTAAGGCCATACTAAGACAAATTACTTAATTCAAAATTACATAAATCCAAAAATGACATTCATTCATTCAAAATGCAGCATAATTATATGTAAACTCATGCAACATTAATGTGCTAAATCGCCCTAATAAAACTTATATCGTATATAAACCTGGTTTTGTGGAAATGCGTGATAATAACCAATTAAAATCACAAAATAATACTTAAATCAAATTGAAGTCCAAGTAAATTATCCTAAATGCTTTATGACTCAAAAAGTAGTCTCCACTAACTACTTGACAATAATTCAACTCAGTTTTGTATTATTGCTCGGTTTTGACCCTTATTAACATAACTTTCATGTAATAATTCCATATTAAATTAAAATAATTCATAAATTGAAAATTAAAATTTTATATATTCTGGAACATTTTCAGGAAGATCTTCATGTCAAAGTTTGGGCCAAAACTTTTTGAATTGTTTTAGAGAAAAATATAGTTGCCTTTAATTTATTTTATCCGATAAATACTAAAATCACACGAAACTTAATCTAATTAATTTTCAACTTATACATATGATATTTAAAATATTTATGCAAGTTTTTATAATTTTCTCATGCCATAAAATTCGTTTTAGCTTTTTAAGCTAAATTAATCACTATTTATGCTTTTTTAACCATTAAAAATCATAAATCATGCATAATAAATAATATTTATCTCAAATTTTACATACATGAGGAAAACTATTCATGTGATATCATACTAAAATTTCATGGCCAGATTCAAAGTTTAACTATTTTTAGTCATAAAAAGTTCATTTTACTCATTAAAATGTGTTTATTTAACCAAAAATCATTAAACCAAGCAATAATTTTCCATAAATCATCAAAATGACCAAAAACAAATTTAGTACCAGGTGGTATTTATTCATAAACATTTCGTGACTTTATCATATAAATAACAAATTTATAGTTTTATTAATTTATAGTTTAACTAGTAAAAACTTATAAACCAATTTGCATACAACATCCATATGCTCTGATACCAGTTGTTAGGTTCATATACCTACTCATAAGACTTCTTGTGATATGCTAATTAACTCTTTAATTAGTTTCCAAGATCTAGTGCATGCAAACTATTTAAACCGAAATAGAGAAAGAGAAATGTTCCTCACATTGTGGTTTTGGTCGAGTAAAGGGCACAAGTGTAAGACACCTTCTTAGAACTTGTTCTTGAGCTAAATATAGATGGATGAATCTCCGAGTTCCAAGTGTAGGACCTCTCCTTGTTGATGCACCTATACTATCCCTTATCATTCGAATGTAAGTCTACTAGAACTACAAGTGAGTAGCCCCTTAAACCGTGTATGAAACTCGAAATTACTACCTTAGTAATATGGTGTTTATACTAGAGTTGGCTGTCGGGCGCACGGCACGGCGGGCTGCACGTGTCCGGCACGAGCCCGGGGAAAAGTCTGGGCTAGCCCAAGTACGACACGACGGACAGGTATGCAGGCCACGACGCGGCAAAATGGAAATTTACCGTGCCAAGGCACGACACGGCCTGAGCACGGGGTGGCATGGCCCGAACCAGGCCTGACACGGTGGCACGACACGAGCCATGCACGACCCGGTGATATGGCCCGACGGATATAGTTGTTGGAGGAAGAATATAGCATGTTGAAGCTTGGACTTGGAGGAAGAAAAGAGTTGTTAGACTTTTTGGGAAAGGGGAAGGGAGCCGTTAGAATGTAGCTGCTAGATTTTTTTTTTTTTTTTTTTTTTTAATTTCATTCCATATAAATACTACTTCAATTCAATTTATTTCTTCACAATTCAATCCAACTTCTTCTACTACTCTACTTATCTTTCAATCTTTCAATCTTACAAAGTTACAATATCAATAATAATTTTATTATTTTCTTATTATTAGAATTCATAAATATAAAGGTCTTATACAATAATTCAATATAATTAGTTAATTACTCATTTTGCTTTGCAATTTCGGCTTTATATTAATCAAGTTGTTAAATCGGGTTCAAGCAAGACTTCAATTGTTCATCCTGAATTCCGAATTCCGAAAGCTTTGTTTGCCTTTTCTAACTCTACTTTTTATTATATTGTTTTTTGTTATAGAATAAGAAATACAAGAAAATACATAGAGAAGATAGAGAGACAATAAGGGAAAATAGGTTAAGAGAGAGGAGATAGATACAATAGAGTTAGTATATTCATCTCATTCAGGGGGTATATATAATACATTTCATGTGGGAAACCTAATTACATAATGGACCATAAAGCCCAATAGACATCCACATAATACGTTTCATAACACTCCCCCTTGGATGTACATTACTGAAGAACATGTCTCGTTAAAACCTTACTAGAAAAACCCTATGGGAAAAACACTAGTAAGGAAAAGCAGAGTACATTGTCCCTCTACACGCAAACTAATCAGCTGCTTCATTAAAACCTTTCTTTGGAAAACCCAGTGGGACAAAAACCCTAGATAAGGAAAAAGAGTACAATGCGTGCACACTCCCCCTGATGATTACATCACTTGTAAAACGTCATTGCTACTCATGATGTAGCAAAGTTTCTCGATCTTGGCAATAACTATCATCGTACTTGATTGACTTTCTAAATGTCTTCAGTTAATAGGAATGGTTGATTGCTTCAAAACTCATAATATGAAAATTGTAATTCCTGCATCTTCACTTTTAGTAAACTTGTCACTTTTGCGGTTGAAAATACTGCACCTTTTCTTTAAGTGATCATATCATCAACAATGTGCATGTATATGATATGTGACTAAGTTATAAACTATATGATGTGAAATAATGCAATGATGTAGTATTAAACTAATATGAATTTGCTTAACCTAGTCTTTAGATGCATATGATGACTCAATAATGAAAACTGTACAGTGTGTTTCTTAATCTCCATACATTGGATGACTTTCAGGTTAATGAGCTCTTTAGAAATATGTCGACGGTCGAGTGGACTTATGAAGTCCTTATTCAATTGTTCATTAAACATTGCGCGCGAACGTATATCTGTTTCATATGGATATACTTTCATGATCATACTAAAAGTGTCTAGAATCGACATTCTTCTTATATCACACGGTATGTGTAATTCAATATGATAAAACTTCTCTTGTTTTACCAAATTCTCACGTACTTCCTCCCCGTAAGGTGGTAAAAATTATATTCAAGATAGATTGCAATCATTTAAAAACCACCTAAGACTGTGATTTCCCATATCACATATAAATGAGATTTAATTAGTGGGCATAATTGTAAGAGTTTATAGGATATCTGGGGAGTAGTGTATGATGTAATTGACTATTAATATGCTAAATCAATATGTCCAATTTAAGAATATCAACTTGCTTACATAATAATAATCAAATTCTGAACTGCAATAGCACAAATTACTCATATTTGAGTATGTAGTCTTCAAGCCACTTGAAAACAATATCAATTTGTACAATTGAATTTATAAGGCTTTTGTCCAACCTCGAGCAATGTGCAATTTTATTGTTTAGATTTTCAAATGTCAATCATACCCAATTTTAGTATAGGTATTGCGTGTAATAAAATGTATATGCAATACTTGAAAAAGTCTGAGCACATTACTGTTTGTGGAGTTGGATATGCCTTAATATGTGCAATTGTGCACTTACTCGGCAAATTTAAAGTTGGATGCTAACTTGTAATTAGCTATTATATCATACGTGCTTAAAATAATGTATTTTCATATGGGTAAAGAATGATGTGCTATGACACACCTTTAGTGTCTCATTTAAATAGAAACAAATGATTAATATCCCTTTGAAAAACTTAAGATGTAAGAAAGTAGAAAACTCTGGGTAAGATTACTCCATAAATAAATTAGTCTCACATTAAATTTATAGGAAATCAAAGCGAACTTTAAGTTCAGTCTACAAAATATATGGATCTTTAACAGCTAGATACTGTGCCTTTAAAGATTCATCAAGGTGACGATGAAGAAAAATCAAGGCCTTTAAATGATCCACAACGGACTCTTCATTGCCCTAAATAATAGTTTTCTCGAGAGATGCAGCACTAAGGTGCATTTCAACGTCTAAAATCCATGACAAATAGTTCTTTCCCGATATGTGGAGGGCAAGAAATTCCAATTTTGAAAGATTCGACATCTAAAATTAATAATAAGAAGATGGAAGAGAAAAATTCAACATTTGATAATAAAAAGTTGATAGTGTAAAGTTTGATAACTTACAAAGAAAGAATTTTCTCTTGTTATATAGATCGGAGACCGAATCAATGAAAAATGATAGGAGTTCATCTCAAGTAATTCAATAGATATGAGACTGTTTCACATTAATTAGATATGAACTCGTTTCACTTAAATAGATATGAGATCGTCTCGAATAGATACAAGGTCGTCGCACATTGAATAGATAGAGACCGTTTCACATTTAAAATGCTATGAGATATCATCTCACATTAATGTGATAGAAGATCATCTTAAATTATGATGACAAAAGACCGTCTTAAATTATAATGACAGAAGACTATCTCACACTAAATATATAGGAGATAGTCTTGTGTTAAATAGATATGAGACCGTCTCACATTATTAAATAGGAGTTCATCTCAAGTAATTAAACAGATATGAGACCGTCTCACTTTAATTAGATAGAGGTTAGTCTCAATTAGGTAGATTTGAGATCGTCTCAGTTAAATACATATGAGATTGTCTCGAATCACACCTAGCATAGATAGGAGACTCGTAAGGATACTATCTTCAATTCCATTCTGATGATACGATACCGTCTCACATTAAAATAGGCGCCTGGTAAACATCGACGACGTTTTAGGAAACATCGACGACGTTTTTCATAAAAAAGACGATAATGCCCTTAATGAATTATACTCTCTATCTCTCTTATCTCTCTCTTCTCTAATTCTCTAAAAATCAAAACAACTAAATTCAACTAAAAAAATTAAAATCGTACAAGAACAACAATTTGACTAAATCCAACAACAACAATTTTCCTAAATCGCTTATCATGGGGGACGAACACTCTTCGGTATGTTCACATATTAATCAAATTTTACGTTTGTTAATTTTTTTTTTCCCGGAATCCGTTAATTGTTTGTTTATACTTATCTAACTTAATTGATTTACGTAACGTCTTAGTTAGTTAAAATTCAATTGCGGTTTTTAAAAAATAATTAGGAAAAAATACCATGGTTAGATGAAGAACTGGATGTCATGGACCATGGCCAGACATCCATTTCACACGTCTGACCATGGTGGGACGTATGAAAAAGCATTGGAGTCTTTTCGTGTAAAGTGGGGTCCCTTAGGGAGATATGTTTTGAGCACTTGGGCGATGCACAAGGAGAAGTTTGTGCGATGTTATACAAACGATGTACTACATTTCGGTAACACGTCTACTTCCCGTGTCGAGTCGGCTCATTCTCTACTTAAGTCATGGTTGAAAAGTGCAAATTTGACACTTGATAGTATGTGGTCGAAGATGAATGACATGCTTGATAGTCAACACTCGGAGATTAGAAAGTCACTTGAGGATTCAAGGAGTCGGCCTCGTATAACTAGTCGTTTGTTCTCATTGTTGCTAGGGGTCGTGTCGACGAAGGCAATAGGAATAATGGAGGAGGAGCTTCAGAGAGGGTTTGGTCTTGGTGTCGGGTTAGAAGAGGGATGTGGACATGTGCTTGAGACAACTCATGGCCTACCTTGTTCATGCAAATTGGTTTATTTGAGTAGGAGAGGTAGGAGGGTCCATGTTGATGATGTTCACGTTTTTTGGAAGACCTTGGTATTTGATAGTGTTGATCAAATGCCGAGAACCGATGATGATGAGTTTGATGGGTTAGTAGTGGAAGCTAGAAACAGTGACCCGGTTCGTCGTAGGTTGGTAGCCGAGAAGCTGCGTGACGCCCTACATCCGGAGGACGAGGACGTTTTGCCACCTCCTATTAACGAGAACCCGAAAGGCCGTCCAAAAAAATCCACGACTAGGAACAAGTCGTCTTTCGAGCATAGTCAAAGGAAATATGGGACACCTAGCACCGATGGATCTACTGCTCGTACTCACTTATTTGGGGACTTTCCTCCAGGACCACCAAACGCTCCGTTAGAAAGAAACTACACCGTTGGCCTTTTCTCAACTTGGTCTAAACGATACGGGGTACCGGAGGTGCTTTGGGGCCAGTTCGATGGTTGGGTAGATGTCGGTGACGATGGTCACTGTGGTTACCGGGTTATATCACATGCCCAACGGGGGCAAGAGGGCGACTACCTTCAGATGAGGATGTGGTGTGCCCGAGAGATTAGGAGCGACGACGTCTATAAGAACCTGTTCGGTACTCATCCATCCTCTACGACTGGTTTGACAGGCTTTGAGATTACATTGAGGCGTGCCGAGTTCTATCTTGAGATCCCATGCGGTACGGAGCATTGGATGTGTTCCGACCACTTACTTGTGTTTGCAACCACCTTCAACTGGACTATATGTGTTATCGGTCATTTCCGTCGCGACAATGGTGAGAAAATTTGGGGTGGTAGTTGTGAGACAATTTTACCACTTAGGGCTTTGGTTCCAGGTCAAAAACCCTTTGGTGTTATGTGGATTGTAAACTACCACAGTCATTGGATGCGGTTGCATTCAAGAGGGCCGCAAGATGATGTTGCCATGCCACCACTAGCTCCCGCTTGGCGGACTTATAGACACGAAAGTGTCAGTCATCTCAAAACTTTGTACCAGAGAAATATCGAGAACTGGAACGCTTGCATCGGATCCTCCACGGGAAGAAGTCGGAGACGTAGAAATGAAAGCACCGATGAAGAAGTTGCACGGAAATTGAGTTTCGGTTAAGCACTTTATTAATGGAGTCAAAATGTAATTGTACTTTTGATGAATATTTATGTAATGTTTGTTTTTTTTAATTTACGTTAATTTTTGGTTTTATATAGTTGACGTTGACAATACTCGAATAAAGTTGACATTTATTAATAAAGTACTCGAATAAAGCTGACATAAGTTAAAGTCTTAAAATTACATTACATAGAAGAAACGATTAAAATACCCATGTTGCAAACGAAACCATCATCACCACATTTTTTCATTAAACACATGCAGTCGGTTTTAGTAAGACTAATCAGTGGAGTAATCTGTTGATGAATATTCCTTTGGCTTGAATAACTCCTCCTCCAAGTAGCCGGTATAAATGTGGTATATAAAAATTGGCTCGGGCGGGCCATGGAATATCTGACCATCACTCTGGTAACCCTCCATAAGCTGATGTAGTGTCATGGATGGAATGATGGTTTCACATCTTTTGAAAAATTCAATCAACTCCGCCTCGATCCTCTTTAGTTCATCCCTTTTCAGAAGGACAGATTCTAAACAACAACATAAAATGGTAACAACTAATTATGTAAGTAAACAAATGAAATTATAAGAAATGATATTATTAAGGTTTGAAATTAAAGTTGACAGAAATTTTACCTTTTGTTATATTCATTTCAGGAATATGAGGGTAATTTGTCTTATAGGGAGTACCCATCATTTGTGGTAGTGATACGAGATTAGGTTCATAACGGTTCATGAAATCCCAAATGATATTATTATTAAACACGATTAGTAAACGGCGAAATATGGAAGGAAACTCATTAACAATTTCATCAATTCTATTTTGTATGAAATTAACCTCTTCAACATCGTTCATAGGCATGATGGTAGATGAGGTTTTAGGGAGATAGTAGATGAGATAGTAAGTTTTGTGAAAAATGATGGTGGAGTGAGCTCCTTAAATAGAGGTCAGGCAGGGAATTTGTTCCGAAAATGATGTGACAACTTAACTGACGACTTTAATAAAGTTCTGAGCATGATGTAACAACTCAACTGACGACTTTAATAAAGTTCTGAGCATGATGTAACAACTCAACTGACGACTTTAATAAAGTTCTGATCATGATGTGACAACTCAACTGACGACTTTAATAAAGTTCTGAGCATGATGTGACAACTCAACTGACGACTTTAATAAAGTTCTGAGCATGATGTGACAACTCAACTGACAACTTAATTCATTAATTAAAAACTGATAATAATTTTATTTTGATAATAATTCACTAATTGAATGTTAGTCATCACCATGATTAAAGTGTAGTATAAGAGGAGTAATATATTTTAAGAGTAGAGAGAAGATAGTGAGTTGTGTGGAAATAAATTGTTGGGTAAAGGGTTTAAATAGACAAAATTTTAGGGTTTTCATGTTGTGGCCAATACAACAATAATATAAATAAAAGTAAATAAATCAACAAACCAATAAAAACAAATAACTAATTAAATAAAAGATAAGTCAATACTACATAAAAACCGAAGAAAACAAATACAATGCATAAATATCCGGTACTAGTTACCCTGATCATGGGTATCGTAGTACATGCTCATCTGACTAAACAAAATATCCAACTGCTGCTGCTGCATCTCCGGAGTAGGTAAACGATAGACTTCTGAGAACTGCCTACTAAGTGCAACGGCTACCTTTGGCTCAGCGTGGAAAAGTGGACGCATAAAATGAAGACGATCCGATGGTGGAAAATAGAATCGGTGAGAAATATCATCGTACCATCTCTCATAGTCTCGAGATACCTCGAAAGGCATCGTAGCTCGTCGAGACCGACTCTTGAAGTTCACCAAGGAAGTCTCGTGGCCCCACATCGTATCGGGCTCCCGACCAAACTCCACATTATAACCGTTCTTTGCTGGACGGTACTCGGTACATGGGATAGGCATAGGCATCGGGATAGTCTGAATGTACCCAAACTGGCGCATACAACGATCAGGCTGGTACGGCTCAACAATGGACTGATATCGAATATAGCCGGAATAGCGAGAATATCTCGCAGAACTCGGCATACGCGTCCAATAAGGCGTCCATCTAACCTGCTCCCTGGTAAACCCGTCCAACCTAACACGCCACATCTGAAAATGGTCAATGTCGCCCTTAAACCGAGGAACGTGCCTCCAAGCATCCACCCGTGGCCTGCCCTCCAAATAATCTCCCCCGTGTGGCCGACACTGGGGGAAGTACTCGTAAATCCATGCCTGCAATAAGGGCAGACACCCACTAACACCGCGAGCCTCCCGTCGCGATGCCATGCCTAGCTGCCGGTACAGATATGCCAAACAAGCGGCACCCCAAGCATACTCTCCAACCTGCTCCAGATCATCAAGTAAGGGTAACAACTGAGCTGACACCCTATCACCAGACTTGTCCACAAACAAAGTCTGTCCCAACAACAATATCAAATAAGCACGTAGGGAGTCCTGCTCAGTCCCTTCCTTGATATGAGCCCTCAAAGCTGACACCAACAAGCCACCACCCTTATATAACGGTGGTGCCACCTCTCCGGGAGGTTTGCCAAAAAAACCTGCCACGGCCCTCTTCAACCCCGCCTCCTCCCTCGAAGAACCGGCAACGGAGGTACCTCGAACAAACACCCTCGTACCAGTAGGCCGGATCCCAAGAATCTCCTCCACATCGTGAAGCGTAATAGTGATCTCCCCGAAAGGCATATGAAAAGTGTTGGTATCCGGCTGCCACCTCTCTATGAAAGCGCTAAGAAGGTTCTCATCCAAAGCTGTCGTGCAGCACATCGTCAACCCAGTCAACCCAGTCAGCTGAAACCTCCTAACAACATCAACCGGCACCTCCATGCTCCCTAACCCATCCACATAACTCAGCCTCTCGTAACACTTAATAAAGGACCTAGCCTCCTCGGTCTCAGTCCAACTACTATATGCCACATGCCCCCCAAAACTGCGTAACACCGATATGTTACGGGGCCCACCAGAAACTGGGTCTCTAAGGAGCCAATCACTATCGCTGCGCGGCTTCTTTCGCGGCTCCCTCTGCGAACCATCATCCAACCTAGAATAGCGACCAAAGGAGTCCCGAGCTAACCTCTGAGACAACGGTACCTCCAATCTCGATAAAGGTACGGACCGCTGAACAATATCCTCCTCGCCCTCAGACTCGGTGTCCACCAAACCCTCGTCAACAATATCATCTTCCGCTTCCTCGTAACCATGAACAATCTGAGGAACACTACCTCCTACCTCCTCCGACCTCTCCATGTCAGAAATACCGCTACTAACGGGATTAGATCTACTACACCGAAAAACAATACGACGCTTTGAAGCCGTGACTCTACGGTTCACCGTACGATCTTCGGGAACCATAACGTTCTTTCCTCGATCACCCATCTGCATTTACACAATTAAAACATTCAAATAAGCGTTAATAATATTCCAAAAACATATTAGCATCGAAAAAATTAAATTAATCAACTTAATTAACAAACTAAAAAAAAAAATTGGGTTAACCATGGACGGACTTTTAATCAAAAAATTCAAACCATGGTAGGATTTAAATTCTGGAAATCCCACCATGGCTGGACAACTAGATCACACGTCCCACCATGGTGGGATGAAAATTCTGGAATTTCCACCATGGTGGGACGTTGGATCTGGTTGTCCAGCCATGGTGGATTTCCAGAAATTTAATCCCACCATGGTAGGACAACCAAACCACACGTCCCACCATGGTGGAACTTGGGGGAAAATTTTTTTCCCCCATGGTTGGACGTGTGATTTGGTTGTCCAACCATGGGGGAAAATTTTTTTTCCTCCAAATTTCATCATATCGGGATGAAAAACTCGAAAATAAAACCGATTAATTCTATCTTTATACATATTTCTCATACAAATTACTAACAACAAATTACAAACAACAAATTACTAACAACAAATTACTAACAACAAATTATTAACAACAAATTACTAACAAATTGATTTTACAACAAATCTAACAAGAACAAAAACAAACATATTATGAAATAATTAAAAACTAAGACAAAACAAATTACAACAACTAATTACAACAACAACCAAATAACTACAACTTTAATTAATACAAAAACTAACAACAAACAAATTTAAACATAGTAAACACAAATACAAGAACAATATAAGTAGATCTACAAAAAAAAAAAAAAGAGAAGAAATCCATACCGGAGCAGGTGGACGGCGGTCGTGCGGCGGGAAGACGGCAAGGGGGGACGGCAGAGGGCGGGACGGCGGCAGTGGTGGCGGTGGGGGTGGTGGGAGAGGATGAGTGTTTTAATTTAGTGAGTTTTGATGAATTTGGGAGAGAATGTGTTTAGAGAGATACAGGAAAAGGGCAAGTATCGTCTTTTTTATGAAAAACGTCGTCGATGTTTACTAAAACGTCGTCGATGTTTTACAATCCGGTTAAAATATTGCTCAATAACGTAAATAGTTCTCGCTGTGGTAACATGTCAAAATTTCAGTAAACAAATTTTGTAGATACAATGAAGCCCATCAACGTCAGAGAAAAGCATGTTATGAAAGAAGAGTAACATTTGAGTTTGACGAGAATATGATGTTGCAGTCATCATTAAACCCACAAATTTCAGTAAACAAATTTTGTAGATACAATGAAACCATAATGGAAATTTTGTAAGGTACGACAAATCATTATAATATCAATGAAGATTGGAGAATAATTATAAAATCCAAAGCAATCACAATGAATTGTAATAATAGAGACAAATCTATAAAAGTAGGATTATTGATGGGATAAAACCGCAAATGTATTACTCTTTTTGAATTAATTGTTCAGTCGGTTAGAATCTCGTGCTGATAACGTGTTATAGAATAAGAAATACAAGAAAATACATAGAGAAGATAGAGAGACAATAAGGGAAAATAGGTTAAGAGAAGGAGATATATTCAATATAGTTAGTATATTCATCTCATTCAGGGGGTATATATAATACATTTCATGTGGGAAACCTAATTACATAATGAACCATAAAGCCCAATAGACATCCACATAATACGTTTCATAACATTTTTATACTTGTTTTTTATTAATTTAGTTAATTATTTGTATTATATTTAAAAAATTGTATTTTAAAAAATAAATCGTAATTATGGATTCACAAAACTCACAAAACACATCTAAGAGGTCTCGTCATATAATTAGTGAGTCGGAATCACCAACAAGAAACCCCGAACCACAAATCTCGACTCCCGCACCATTTAACATGAACCAGTGGATGGGTTTCACCCCGTCACAATTAGAAAACATGCAATGGACCGGCCAACCAACTTTTGATATATGCCAATCGACCGAACTCCGCTTAATGACCCCGACTAATTTATATAGCAATACTATATTTGAAAATCTACCTTTTTCTGGACCGACACCGACTACACTTCCGTTAATGCATACTCGACCAACTTTTATTCCCGAGGGGTTTAGACCACAATCACAACATACCTCATCCGGTGATGGGTCATCTACCGAGTCAGTGCCACCCCATATAGAAGGTCAACCCCAAGCAACCGAACAAGCCGTATTAACATGGATGACTGATGAACAAATGCTTGAAATAGAAAAAAAAAATATAGGGCTAGTCCAGCGTGGCCACATTTTGTCAAATGTGCCGATATTAATAACCCGGTCCCCAAATGTAGACATTGTGATACGATATTTAGTTGCGATAGTAAAAATGGTACCGGTCACTTACTTTGACACTCTAGAAAATGTAAAAGACGCCATGATCAAGAGCAAAGTTCAATGGACCAATTCGTGACTAAACCCGATTATCAATCACACACTTATAATCCTAAGTCTATTAAAACAGAAACATTTAAAGAGCCCACAATTAACCACGTCATCAACAATGCAAATTTACTAAAAAAACAAAAAGTAAAAAAACAATTGTTGAATTGACATAGTGCAAAACTGATAACTACCCCACTACATATAAAGCAACCTATTTTCAGCAATTATTTACTCCGTAATTCGTATTTCCCAAATGCCATTTTCTTAATTTGCTAAACTAATTTTTTTTTTGGTAACGAGAAGATGAAGAGCCTATAACGCATGACGGACAGCATTATGGGCTATCCAATTACAGTTCTTATATATTAAAACACAGACATTTACTCAATTCTCCTTCGACCACGTCATCAACCATAAATTTTTTGCATTTCTTTATGGTGTGTCACCATCCACTATTATTTCTTTAATTTCCTTTTTTTTCTCAAATTCACAAATTAAACCAAGTATTAATAATTCAATAATAATTTTCTTTTTCCAAAAGTATAAAAATAAAACAAAAACTTCATATTACTGATTATTATTGTAGCTCCAAAACAAAAATTTAATATCAACTTTAAAAAATCCGGCAAGGTAGCAAAAAATATTTTTCTTTTAACGATTTATTATTCATAGGCAATAATATTAAAAAATATCAAAATTTTCGTTCATTAATTTAATGGTACATTTTATTAATTAGAGTAATAAAAATGAAAAAGTTAGAAAATAAGATACTTTTTAAATACAATATGTTCACAACGCTATATTGTACGAGTACTATGTTTTTTTTTAATATTCTATTAAATTGAATATTTTAAATCTCCAATCTAAAAAATCAAACATGTTCAAAATAACACGTCAAAAATTATCCAGAATAAATCACATTTTTCTTTTTTCATGATTAAGCAAAATTAGAAAGTCAAACGTGTATGTAGAAAGGGTGTAGATTACTAATATATGATATACAACCTACTTATACAATTTGTATTAAAAAAAATGCAAAACTAAATAAAAAATTAATACTAACCTAAAATTCAAGCTTTTGAGACATGCAAACACAAATCTTCTTTTTATATTATTAGATTATTTAATCACAAATAAAATAAAATAAAATAATTGGGTTTTCATTGGTGATGTAAATGAAAATATTTGGCCGATTGGTTTAAGATTTTAATTTGTGGTAAAAATAAAAATTGGGTTTGCATTGATGATATTAACGAAGTAAATTCAATCAAGAGCTCAGTATATTAATGTATGTTTTATGTTTAAGTTTTTATTCTATGGAGTTAATCTTTACCCAGTTAAAGTAAAGTATCATTTTTGAAAGTACAACTCTTACTTGACTCTTTTACATTAAAGAATTATACGCTTTTGATTTTGTAAAGTCAAATAATATAAACTTGATAATACCGAAATCTTTAAAAAAAATTTACTTTAATTTCCACAAAACCAAATTGAATTTCTAATAAATAGGTGTACGACTTAAAAAATGGGTAATTGTTAGACAAAAGGGGTTGTAATCGGACATCCGCAAGGTGATGCAATTGTTAATTTCGACACGTCGGGTAAGGATGGTAGCAAAAGTCTCACTCGCTACGGCGGAGGTGTAAATGTGGTTAGGCATTGAAGTTGGCAAGTGCGGGCATGGAATACCCTTTCTTCACATATGCCCCGTAAAAATGACACCCTTACTTTTACATCTTTTTCTTTTTATAAATTTATTTATTTTAATCAAAATTCGAAAGGATGACATATAACCAACTTCACAACACTATACCATAACATTAATTCTTAAATTTAAGACGGTCTTAAACACATATCACTTGCAATATGAATGTTATTGCAACATTTGTTATATCAAAATTTTCAAAACAGTCCCGTGCAATTTTGCACGGGCTTAAAACTAGTTATGATGAATGTGCCAAACATTTGACTAGAATGATAATTTAAACAGAAAAACCGTTTGCACTTGTTGAACACCCTGCTTTTAATGATTATGTTAGAAAAAATCAACCTCTCCACAAAGAAACGAGTAGGAGGGTTGTTAGAAATAATGGTATGATACAATTTTATACGGCACAACAACACCTTATTTCTGAATTTGAAAAAAGTAAATGTAAATTTAGTATAACTGCTGATGGTTGGGATTTTGGCATCGACCATTCGTATATTTGCATTACCGCTCATTGGTTAGATGACAACTGGTCTTTACAAAAATGGGTTATTGAATTTGCTAAATTAGAACACCATTATAACGCCGCTAATTATCATGCAATAATAATGAACGGTATTAATGAATATGGACTTGCATCTAAAGTTTTAACTTGTACTTTTGATAATGCATCTACCATGACTTCCGTTGCTAATATGTTAAAAACCAGTTTAAATGAAGTTCTTTTAGATGGTGATTTGTTACATGTTAGATGTGCTTGTCATGTTTTAAACTTATGTGTTAAGGATAGACTTAAAGGCATTGAAAGTTATCATGAGAAATTTAAAAATATTGTTATGCATTTTAAAACGACAAGGTGGAGACGTCAACAATGGCGTGACTTTTGTAAATCGAATGGATATGAATACAGAAAATTTCCCGAGGAAAATAATACTAGGTGGAATTCTATGTACATTATGTTGAGTACTATGATACCATATAAAGAACCTCTTACTATTTTTTGGAACCGTGCCTTTCCCGATATCATGTTATTTGAAGAGGATTGACAAAAAATAACAATGTATATTGATTTATTAGGTGCTTTTAACAATGCAACTCTCTCTTTCTCGCATGTATATAAATCTACCGCTCCTTATTTTATTGGTAATATTATTCCTATTGCACAAATTTTTAAAAATTATCGTAGCAACCCTTTGTTTAACTCGTTTCTTCCAAAAATGGAGGAAAAGTGGTGCAAGTATTGGTCTGACATTCCTTATGTTTTTGTTTTTTCTATGATTTTAGACCCGAGGTGGAAATTTGATGAAACAATACAGTTAGTTGGTGATTATAAGTGTCTATTGGGTTTACCGTTTAACGAAGATTTATATAAAGAAAAAGTTAGAAGTGCTTTTTTTTACTGTATATAACCATTATGAGTCTGTTTTTGGTAACTTCACTCGTATTTCTTCCCGTTCTAGTTCAGATAATAGCAGCGGTGGTGGTTTTCGAGGAGGGAGCTTAAACGCTCTTAAAGGATTGATGAGTTCATTACAACCGAGTCGATAACAAGCTACCCCAACATCCAACTTGGCCGAGTATCAAATGTATATTAGTTATGATTACTTGCGAGGTATTTCAGATGAGGAGGTCAACAACCTTGATCTTTTGCAATGGTGGCGAAATCAAAGAACATCGCTTCCGGTGATGTCGACAAAAGCAAGGGACTTCTTAAGCATTCAAGTGTCTTTCGTTGCCTCCGAAAGTTGTTTTAGTGGGGCAAATAGAGTATTGGATGACAAACAAACTCGTTTAAGATCTGATACACTTAAAATGTTAGTATGCTATAAGGATTGGATGGATGCCGAAAACAAAGGCAAAATGAAGTCGACCATGAAAGCGAAAATGATTCCGACCAAACAAGCACCGAGTCAAATGCATAGTCGCATATTATATTTAATACTCTTGTAATTTGTATTTTTTTTTCTTATTTCTATGTAACATTAGATGTTTTTTAAAGACTAATCATTGTTTCATCGTTTTATAATAAAATATTGTGGTACTTATTTTAACGATTGTCTCATCTAAATTTATAATTAAGTACATTAATATTTAGTTGAATGCACATTATTAGTTATGTAACTAATAAATTATATATTAAAATCATTATTAATATTTATTAATGATAATTTTTTATTTAAAAAATCAACTTAAAAAAAAAATTACATGGGCTGGCTTGGGTCAGGCACAACCGAGCCCACGGGCTAGGCACGACACGAGCCCGAATTACCCGGGCCAATGGCCGGGCTGCGGCAGCGGGTAGGGGTGGTCGGGTTGGCACGACACGACCCAGTGGATCGACATACCGTGCCTGTACCGGGCCAAAATTTGGGGCTGGCACAACGGGCCAGGACGCGGGCCGGCACGGCACGACCCACCACCTACACTAGTTTATACTTCAATACAAGTTCTATGAAACTTCTGAAGTTTCTAACTATTTAACAATTTTAGTGAGATGTTGTATATATCAAAATATGAGATCAAGTGTGGCAAATAAGAAGAAATGATCTTCCTCTTATGCTCACAAAAACCGGCATCCCCCTTGGGAAGGGAGGGCATGCTTTTACTGTTTGCCTTAACAAGGTGGTAGGGGGGCTATAGGTTTTAGGCTATGTAATCATTTTGCTTAATCTAGATTAGAACAAAAGTTAAAGCCTAAACCCTACCCAACCCCTCATAAAACAGATGCACCCATGTTAACATGGGTGTCTATTTTATTTTTTTATTTTGTCATTTGTCACATATGTGATATGTGACATGTGACATGAGCTTATCTTATAAATGTGCATTTAATTAATTTAAATGCAATTTCATTACAAATAAATTAAACTTAACATTTTAAGTAATAATTTATAATCACATATATATAAAATGAGTTATCTCATATTTGGTTAATAAAATCTACAACTAATTGTAATTATGATCAACCAATTATGCTTATCTCAAATGTTTCATAAAAATTAAGCATTCTTACTAATATAACGATTATATTATCAAATTGAATCTTATTTAATCATATTATAATAAGACATGATTCTCATTTATAATAAAAATTTGTTCTGTTTAAGGGATTAATTAATCTGTATCAATATACAATTAATTAACTTTCATGATTAGGGAGTCGTCCTTTCGGTGTGACCTCAAGGGATCAACTGATCACCACCGTCATACGACAGTAATGTCAAACTCTAGTTAGCCAATCATTACCGATTAATGTGGATCAGTTTACTATAATTTTAATTATCCATTTGTATTCTTGTTAATGAGATTTAATTAAGTGATCGCAATATTGTTGAGGATACTTACTCCAACACTACTCGCCCTAGTACTTGGTCCTACTTGGTCGCGTGACCTAGTCCAGAGATATGCCTGATGCTACAGAGAAATCCACTCGGTTGAGTGGCTAGTTTTATCAGTCTAGTACCTCTCCTCGGCCGGGTTCCAATTTTACTAGACCGGGTGCATCCTATTTCGCTCTAAATCTACTTATTTAAGCTATTAATTCACATCACCCATCATTCAAATCAAGTAATTGTCCCATCCAACATATAATACCCACCCACATGGACTCACTCTATAATACTTTCATATACTTGAACAACATAATTCTCTCATTATTTTACTTCCAATGCCACATAAATATAGCACATTATGTAACATCACATTTCATACAACATAGCACAACAACAAGCAACATACAACATCCAATATTGTTTCCCATGCTCATCCTACCCACGATAAGGGACCACTTTGATAATGAAAGGGTTGTAGTGCCATTAGGTTCGTCTCCCTAATTTTAACAAGATTGGCTCCTAACAATCTCTACTCGGGTTCACTTTATTTTGACACCTAATATTCATTATGTTCATTGGTTTTAGGTTCGAAAATCGTCGCTCTGATAGCACTTTGTAACACCCCCACTTGTCCGAGAGCCTTTGGAAAGACCTTCCCAAACAAGGTGGGGTGTAACCATCTCAGTTTTCCGAGGATTTAAGTACCATATTGAAGTAACCCAAAACAAGTTTAAGTCCTTTATTCAAAAGATAGGAAATGTAATTAAATACAGCTCAACAAGTCTAAAAATAAAACCAAGACTGATCTAAGTCAAAGTTTCCTACAAAGCCAAAAAGAATGAAGACTCGCAAATGATCTGCACCTAAGCCTGAACCAAGCTCCAACCAAGCCACAAACACACTATCACCTGCCAGTCAACTACTCATTATTCATCAAATATGTCGAGTGAGTCACGGTAGGTTGAAAACATACAGTAGTTAGTTCACAATTAACATAAATAATTATATACAAAGATCGGTACAACTATATCAAAGTGCTAACACAAGTCAGCTCCACACCATCATCAATATTAACAACCGCATACACGTATAAATAAGCCATGGGATGAACCCAGGTCACCTCTACCAGTGTCTGAGATAAACAACAGAATACCTAGTCCCCGCCTCCCAACGGGTCACCTCTGGCAGGCCTTCTCTATCCCACATACAGGTCAACCGATAGGGTCCATATCACCATAGATCTCCTCTGCCCTCACAAAAGTGAATAAACTCAGGTCCTTAATGTACGCATCCTCCTTGCGTAGCGGGAGCCACAAGGAACGATCCCGAGGGTAAAGCTAACCTTCCAAGTTACTTCACAACAAACTACCAAACTCCATGGTACAACAACACAACAATCACAACAACAATGATACAATACATTCATCATCATCATCATCATCATCTTCATCATCATCATCATCATCATCATCATCATCATCATCATCATCATCATCATCATCATCATCATCATCATCATCAATAACATATATCATATCATTATAACTTATTTTAGCCAAAACTTAGTAGGAAAATCCTAACTGATTGAGTCTGAAATATCAACAAACAAGCACAAGGATGATGAAGTTAGAAGCCCTCTTCTACAAAGTCTCCACCTACACAATATAATAATATAATTACTACTAATTTTTCCCAATTAGAATAAACTAGATCTAGATTAAAAAGAGGTTTACTTATTGAAAGTAGAATAAACTAGATTTAGATTGGAACCTTCTTCCCACAAATGGCTAAAGAATGATTAAGAAGAGAGAGTATTACAGGTTATGAGAGTTGATTAAAGAGTGTTTATGTGAGAAAATATAAAGAAGTATCTAATTAGAATGCTAGTTATCTCATTTAACCCCTTTCCGCGATAAATAGCTGAACCACGGCCATTCGGTCGATTGCTCTATTTACTCGAGCGAGTGTCGGGATTACTCGATCAATTGCCACCCTCCAAAAAACAGCATAAACTCCCAAGTCGACCCACTTGACCAAGTACAAACAAACTCAACCGAGTGCCTCCTCACTCGGCCGAGTATCCTTGATACTCGACCAAGTCACCACTCCACTCGGCCAGGCACTCGAAAAACTCGACCAAGTAACCATACTCGATCGAGTGGCATGACCGAGTAACATCCTTGAAAGACACAAGTATTACAATTTGTCCCATCAAGCTTTCAGAAGAAAGCGGGAGACGATTATGAGAATATGACTATTCACACTATTTTGTTGTTTGCGCCATATAGCGTGGAGGACAACTATAATAACATTGGTTCGTCTCCGTCATCACCACAAAAGCGTATTTCACGGATGTCAAGCCATCTGTCATATTCCATTGTGACACCTGTCATGGTCTTTGAGACCATTACTATGGAAGAAAAACTTAACAATATGTGAGCCCTTCTTGACGATCTCAAAAAGGATAAAAAAGAAAAAAAAACCAAACAGAACACTGCCCTGACCAAAAGGTTGGAAAAGCAGCATGAGTCGTCATTTCACAGTGACAAGAGTGTCCATAGTAGCGACATCAGTGATATTAGTGCGAAGCCAAGTAAATCAGTTATTGCCGAAGACATCCAAGAGATGATCTTGAAGGCCTTAAAAAGTCAATTCTAGAGAAGTTATAATTAAGACTGTCACCGTTACATCAAGCCATATTACAAGAGTACCGACTGCAAGAGGATGCCCATTGGCTATCAATTGTCGACGTTCCAACAATTTGACAGAAAGATAAATCCCAAGCAACATGCCCATTTAATCGAAACTTGTAAGACTGCAGATTATGAAAAATATCTCCTTGTCAGGCAACTTGTTTGATCTCTAAAAGGCATTGCTTTTCATTGGTATGTGTATCTAAGTGCCGAGGCAATCGATATTTGGGACCAGATGGAGAAGAAGTTCTTCAATCGCTTCTACAGTACTAGGCGTATTGTAAGCATGACAGAACTTGCCAACACGATACAATGGAAGGAAGAACTCGTCATTGACTAAAACAACAGATGGCGCACGTTGAGCCTTGAGTGTAAGGACCGTTTGTAACACCTTGCAATATCCAACTGCCTAAACACGAAAATTGGGGATAATGAAGCGTGTTACCATCACATACTAAACCGTGGTGATGAAAAAAAAAATCCTAACTGAATAATCATATTTAGCAAAAGGTTGCAACTGAATAGTATTGGGTTTAATTACAAAATAGTGCGTCTTAAATCGTTTGAAAAAGGATATATGAGTAAGAAAACGTTTTAAGGTCGTAACCTTATGTAAAAATATAATAATTAAAACGTAATTAATAATTTTTACTACATATATCATCCGGAAATTAAGGGACATTATTGGAATGACATAACTTATATAATTTCATTATATTAAATGGTTTTAAATGCATAATAGTAGATAATATGATTAGGAGTTGACTAACCATTAAATGAAAGACAAATTTCTATACCAAACCCATATCATACTTCCCTTCTCTCATTATGTGTTATATCCTTTATATTATTTGTTAGAAATATTTTAATTAAAAATAGACAAAATAATGAGACGGACGAAGAATAAAAATAATAACCCGTAAACAGACCCAATACTCCGCATTAAGTTACTTGTGATAGGTAAATAGATCCAAACCGGTATATCGTCTTTATATGAAGTGGTTACTATTCAATACAACACCTTTATAAACCACCCATGTAACATACGCAATTATTTTATTTTTCTGTAAAAAAAAGTAAGAATTACGTAAGAGTTTGGTTTATGTTACAGAGTAATTTTTTTGTGGGTTTTGGTTTTAGTGTATGTATCTCTGTATCACCACAATTTTAAAATAATGATAGGCTTTTTTTTATGAGATGGTGACGTTTTTTCATTATGAGATGGTGACCTTTTTTATTAATCATTTTTTGCAACTTAATCTCTTATAAACCAGTTGAAATAATTTTTTTACTTATAAAACTACGGAGGAATGATAAAACAAATTCATCAAATATAAATGGCTAACTTTACTGAGAAATAGTTGCCCAGTATATTTTTCCTCATATTAAAATTGGCCCCACCACAGACCCCACATGCTTCAACAATTAATGTAAAAAGAAAGGTGTTTTGTGATGAGGTGGCTTAAGGAGAAGGTTTGAAATGTTTGGGTTTTAATAACAGTTTTGCACATTTTACACGGGGTTAAAACTGGCAAAATGAAACGCTGCCAGCGTCCCACGACGCTGCCAGCGTCCTGTCTCGGGCACGAATACACGAATTTCACAATTTCACTAAGGCATAACACATCATCATCTATCATTACAAATCATCAATTCTCATATCAATTATCAATTAACAACAA
The DNA here is from genome assembly GCA_022085475.1 of Heliosperma pusillum. Taxonomy (NCBI): domain Eukaryota; kingdom Viridiplantae; phylum Streptophyta; class Magnoliopsida; order Caryophyllales; family Caryophyllaceae; genus Heliosperma; species Heliosperma pusillum. The sequence continues at coordinate 31,186 of JAIUZE010073285.1, read as the reverse complement.
CCATCATCAACAACACAATTCCTAAGATTACTAACCTTATTCTAAAAACGATTTCTAACATAGAAAACACATAAAACACGTAAATGATATCGAGTAACCCTTCACCGTTACCTTTTCGCGTCTTCACTCCAAGTCTAGGTCCTTCTCTACTAAGTACTAGTCTTTGTCGAGGTCTTGAAGGTCACCACATACGATTAGACAATAAAAGATGAATATAATTCACCTTTGAGAAAGACGGATAAATTGAAAAGCGAGAAAGACGGTAATTTTATTACCAATACGGATAGAGGACGATGAGAGGGAAAGAATAAGACGAACTTTGGTGAATTTGAGCGAGTAACGAATGAGTAGCGATGATTTAGAGTTGGATCAAATATGGAGGCTAGGTTTTGGGGTTTACTTTTTTTTTTGACAATCGGATTAACGAGTTTTACAATTTAATAGCACGCTTAGCTAGTCTATCAGCGGCTTTATTACAAATTCTAGGAACGAAGGCAAAAGAAATACAATGAAAGTTAGCCGCCAGATCAATGATGCCATCAATCGTATTCCTAGTCCAGTGCTTAAGTTGGGAGAACTTCAGGACCTGAGCAAGAACCTGCAGACAATCAGAGAAACATTAATATGAAGGATGTTATGAGACAACGCGCACTTCAATGCCTCCCTAATTGCCAATGCTTCTGCTTGCTCGGCATTCTCAGCACGTCCTTTGATGCAGAATTCTGATACAACATTATTACCAAACATGATACACCCACCAAACCCAGCAACAAGAACCTTAGACCACGCAGCATCTACATAAATATCAGGCCGAGAGCAACTCAGAGAACTCTAAATCAACGGGTAGGAGACTCCATTCCTAAGGTTAGACATGTCTTCCTCCAAACGAGTTTGGAAATCAATAGACCCCGATTTCATGTCTTCAGCAGAAAGAGCCAGGTTAAACGACTCTTGGTAAAGTAAGATAGCACCAATTGGAGAACACTCGGTATTATCAAAGACTTTTCTGCACCTTACTACCCAAATAGTCCAGATAGTACACAAGAAGGAAAGACACGCCTCGTGTTTATTATTAACCTTCAAAAGAACAGAAAGCCAATTGCACACCCAAGACTGCACGGTCAAATTATCCCCTGACTGAGCCCTAATCCCCAGAAGGCTTCCGGCCCAAAGTCTGTTAGCAAAAGAACAATCACGGAAAAGGTGTATAGGCGTTTCCGTTTGCTGGGAATCACATAGCAAGCAAGTAAAGGATCCATCAAAACCCCTTTTTAAGAAGCCTTCTCCAGTAGGCAAAGTTTCAGTGAGAAGTTTCCAAATAAGAATGATCCAACTTCTTGGGCCTGGTAGGTTCCATAGAATTTTTTGAAAAACCCCCATGTAAGCAATTGGAACTCTTGAGCGGTCCTTAGGGGTAGCCGAGGAATTCCAAAGATTTTGTAGTGCAATCTGATAGCCAATCTTGACCGAGTAATTCCCAGTCGACGAAGCCGACCAGAAAAAGTTGTCGCTACCTTCAGAGCAACTAATCGGAATAGCAAGAATGTCCTTCACACAACTTTGATCAAAAAACATAGTCACGAGCCCATGATTCCAGCAATTGTTGTTATAAATAAGATTTTTGATTTTCAAATTGCTCAAATTAGGAAACCCAGTAAGAAGTTCTAAACATTTAGTTTTTGGCACAGTTCCATTAACCCATTTAGTATCCCAGACACGAAGATCAGAAGATGGAGAGATTGAATGAGGGAGTTAGGGTTATGAGGGAGTATATGAAGGAGTAAGTGGAAAACATGAGAAAAAGCCCAAAAACGTCTTAAGACGTAACTTACTCGGAATCTCGCGTAAAGTCCGAAAACGAACTCGGAAATTCTAAATTAGACACGGAAAATTTAATTCTAAACTAAAACTAAATTTCGCTGAAAAGTATCCGTATAATATTTTTACTATAAAAATAGGGCACATTTGCGGGTGTTACAATCACCCCACCTTTTAAAAAGTTTCATCCTCGAAACTTGAGAGTAGAAAACAAAAGTATCAAGGACAAGAATCGGTTTTCAAAATTAATACGAAAATTTTTTAAGGGAAACATTTATGAAACGAGGTTCATCTCGAAAATGGTTTAATGAAATTTTTTTTCATAAGTGCGAAACTTTATTTACGAATCACAAGAGCGCCCGTCGCGAACGAGTACTCTAGTTATCCAAATCAAATTAATGACGAAATAGTGAAATCAAAATTCAAAACAAACGTTAGTAAGTGCAGGACTAGTCACCAGACGTCTCCAATAACAAGTCCAAACATCTAACCAACGCAAAAATCCAAATATAAAAGCGAAAGTAATCTATTTTCTCCAAAAAGAGGGTACAAAATCCACCCTTAGACTTCGTTGAAAAGTTAAATTTGGAATACAATATGGAAATTTGAAGATTTTCTCAAAGATAAACTCAAAATAACATGACATTACACGTACATAGAGCGACTCGCACATCTCACACACCATATAGAGTAACAAAATATATAAAAAACACGCTAAAACGAAACAAATCGAACTCTTAGGGATAGGAAGATCACGATAAAGTCGCCAGGAAGATCTACAAGAATTCGACATCACTAACTCTACTAATAAACTAGTCCTCAAGAGAATGTAATTTACCTCAATTACACTTTAACCATCCTAAATCGCCAAACTCCATAAACATTATTTACAACAATCACAATTTAAAGCAACAAACTTAATTATCTAAGATCCAACTAGCTTCATCCCAGATCTCACGACAAGGAAAAATCCACAATCCATTATCGATTATAATAATTCTTTAATACGCCATAATATCCTTAATTCGATCATTACTACGCTCGAAGCCTCAAATATAAATAGTCACATTAGCAAACTATGGTGGTTACTAATTCTCAAGATAAATGGGTTCACCATTCTATCTCTATAATCCATAACAACTGAGCACTCACTATCCAAAGCTTGCAACGAACATTTCTCAATCTCAAACTATGATTCCTTAAGGATAAAAGAGAATTATTAATTCCAAACCACAAATGACCAATCACTTGGCAATCAGACAACCATTCAAATCATCTAATTCATCTAAAACTCAAAATGAATGGAATTTCATTTATGACAATACTCCTCAAACTTTGGGTACCGGCTCAAATTCCCCTAAAGGCAAGTCTCTTTTAGAATCCACCAATTAGAGACATCTAATTCCCAAATGACATACCAAGCAACCGTTATAGTACCCAACAACAACGAACTATCATCATGATTAACTAAATTCTCAAAATAACACTAGAGTACCAAGCTCCAAATCCAAAACTACTAGGAGAAGATACATTATCAGTTTTAGGATTCATCCTACAACTTAAGTCCTATTTTCCATGATCAAATACAACCTGGAATTTGCTCAATCCAAAAACACATATTCTAACCTAAGAATTCCAAAATACATTACACTTATTCTCTGAGTCTTACAAACGGAATATCCAATCCACTAGAGAAAAGATGAAGGAGCAACGAGATAGAAAACGATACGGAATCTCAAGGAGAACACGAGAATAAATAAGGCACGAGATTACAAGAGAGGAGCGCTGAAAAATAACGAGGTCAAGAAAGAGACAAAGCAGATAGTAGAGGTATGAATATATCTGAGTAAGAAAGAAGATACGAGCAGGCGATTTCTTAAAGATCAATCTTGACAAAAACATTCAAGAATGGAAATGAAAAGGAATGATGGCACGAGTAAAGGTTTAAGGTTTAATCCACAAAATTTCTCCTTTCAGACTTAGGGTGATAGCAAAGCAACTCATCCCAATAACAAAGGTCTCTTACAAGGGACCCTCGTACCACAAATTATCAAAGTAAGGTACACCTAGATTTAACAAATCGATTACAACCCAATTCATCCACCCTTTCATAAAGCACGGAATACCAATTGCGGAATTGCAACTCAAGTATAGTAACATTCTCTAAATTCCAAAATTTGACACACTCTCAAAGGTTTCAAAACCGAAGGACTAACAAGGAATTCTTCATACTAATCTCTTTTCCACTCCTATGGCCCACAAGGTAGAACACCAAACAGAACGTCATCATCAACATTCTAAGGCATCACCATCATAGCTCATCTAATCAGATTCCACTCATGACCACAGTCCTTAAATAACATGGTTTAACCTATCATGACGACTGACGACCTAAACCAAGTCTCCGATACCATGATATAATATCATAATTTTAAATCCAATGATTATAGCCAAGTATTTTTCCACCAAGCATATACCCAAAGGTACACACTAGAAAATCACAAGAAGTCACTTAGTCTCAAGGGCATTTCACAACTCAAGGCATCATCCAAATATTTTCACTTAGAACAACTAACTCCAATTTAGATATGATCCTCAAGACACTCTAATATTACTAAACTCCTAAGATCAAAAGATTAAATCACTAATGGGTTAAGAAGTCCTAGCCAACTCATTCAACCTGACACCATCAAATACCATGAACTATCCACACATTAGTCATGACAAGCATAAAGCATTAAAATCATCAAACTTATCTTACCACCTCTCCACAGAGATACAACCAATCATCAATATAGGGTGAAATTAGATCTACACCATTTACCTCAAATCCCAAATTCATTCTAACCAACACTAACATCCCACAAAATTCAAAATTCTTCCGACCAAGTATAATATACCACAAACAAATGGGTATGGCATCCACAAAAAATGTTGCAAGAGTAAGGTAAGGATACCAATTGATAAGGAGGAGGGAAGTAACAAGAGTAATCTCCAAGGGGAGAAGACGTTAGATGATAAAGAAGCACTTAGATAGAAGGAAGAGAGCATGATACATTAAGGACGAGAGAAATCATCGATGAGGAAGAAATACACTTCAATTAGGCTTGTCAATCTTCAAATCTTCGGTAGAGGATACTTCTTCTAGGTAACACATGATCCACCTTAAGACGGTAGATACAAACCAACATAACATCACTCAACACAATCAACAAACAAGTTAGAACCTAACAAACATCAAGTACACCAAAGACTACCACCTTAGGTCCTTAAGTCTACCCATCTCTCATTTATTATTTCAAGGCCAAGTAATTTATGTTTAGGGTTCACGTGTGTGCGTCGGGAGCGTTTAAGCTCTGATACCAACTGTGACAACCCTCGCGAATGCGGAAATAAAACATAACAAGTATGTGATTTATATATAGCGGAAAATACGGTGTTTTTAAAACTTTTTACATGCAAGATAGAAATACGAGGACTGTCAAATAAATACAAACAAAAATAGAATATACTACAAAGAGACGAAGTCTCTCAAAATGTTATCAATATCAAAGTGATTAGCAAACTAGCTAATAAACGTTTAGAGGTGATTCATCCAGGCCAACGCCCGCTAGCTCACACCCGAACCCAAAATACCACAAGCAAAAAGCCATCCAATCAAGCAACCTGTTCATCCATGAAAAACATGAACGCCACAGTCAGTGGGGAGTAACTCCGGGTTCTCCCAGCCATATCACAAATAACATACTTAAACGGAAATACATAAATAGAAGCATACATATATAATTATACATGTGAATTACGAGAAGGATAAATAGGCATTTCAACATATAAAGTTATAGGCGTATGAAGTACAAAACCGTAATCATCGGTTTATAGACAAACTCGGGGAAGAAACCCTTAGGCAACTATACACTCACTAGGGCTTACATCTCACCGTTAGTGGCATACACTTGATAAGATAGAACTCGACATATGAACTGTACGCATCAGATTATAAATAGAGTCAGGAAGACACTCTTAGGCAACCATACACTCACTAGGGCTTGCATCTCACCGTTAGCGGCATAAGTTTGATAAGATTGAGACTCGACAAAAAAATATGCCCGTCACACCTGATCGGGGGGGGGGGGGGGCACAAATAATCCATCATATAAATCCTTATTAAAACGTAAAACATGTGACGACCTCTCACTCACGGTAAATGCCACGCAATAGCACCGTGTACATGCAAAGTATGATTAAAAGGCACACGGGGATAAACACATTCCCTGAAAGCATACACGATTCAATCATTTCGTAATGAGGACTAATTTCCCCAATGGTAGGACGACGATAATAATACGGTCCTAGTCTAAACCTGGCCAGACTCTCGGAATAACGTGTTCCGATTCGACATGCGATAAACGTTTCGCATCCAAGACTCGGTCAATCATAGACGCCGAGTACCCCGAATTCGGTCGACATTCACGAAAGAGGCGGAAAAGAGCACAAGCCTCATAACAAGCGGTACGCTACATGCAGTTGACACCACCTCGCAAGTATACAACATTTGACGGCCGGGTCGATCAACCCAAAGCGTTCGCCTCCCAACAACGTCGTCATATGCCCACTAATACATGCAATTAAGCAGTAAGGATAAACTCCCCGTTCCGACATTCCAGCCTTACGAACGTGGAGGTAGCCAAGGGAATGAGAGTACAAAGCACATATGAAATTAGTGCTCAAACCGTAACATTTGTAAAACCGACTCAAAGGGGGACATATCAAAAACCGTCACCAACATGAGAATAGGGAATTATATAAATTTAACTATGATAAAAATGAATCAATACATGATACATAAGCATTAGAACAAGTTTAGAAAGTATAATGAATAAGAAACATAGATCCCCTCTCCCAAACAACATGTTTGGAAACCAACTTAAACAAGGGTCCACTTCAAACACTCAAAACTAGAGTTCTAGACATTCAAATGCAGAATTTCTAAGTGAAGGTGATAGCTTATCCTCTTACGGTTCCAACGGTATGTCACAAGCCCAAAACAAGCAAGTAACGAAGGAGATATGATCATTTTACGAAACGGGGTCAGTGCAGTGAAACTGCAGTCGACTTTGGGAAAAACTGGCAGCATGAAACGCTGCCAGCGTCCCACGACACTGCCAGCATCAATGGACGCTGCCACCGTCCTATCTCGGGCACGAATACACGAATTTCACAATTTCACTAAGGCATAACACAACATCATCTATCATTACAAATCATCAATTCTCATATCAATTATCAATTAACAACAACCATCATCAACAACACAATTCCTAAGATTACTAACCTTATTCTAAAAACGATTTCTAACATAGAAAACACATAAAACACGTAAATGATATCGAGTAACCCTTCACCGTTACCTTTTCGCGTCTTCACTCCAAGTCTAGGTCCTCCTCTACTAAGTAGTAGTCTTTGTCGAGGTCTTGAAGGTCACCACCTACGATTAGACAATAAAAGATGAATATAATTCACCTTTGAGAAAGACGGATAAATTGAAAAGCAAGAAAGACGGTAATTTTATTACCAATACGGATAGAGGACGATGAGAGGGAAAGAATAAGACGAACTTTGGTGAATTTGAGCGAGTAACGAATGAGTAGCGATGATTTAGAGTTGGATCAAATATGGAGGCTAGGTTTTGGGGTTTACTTTTTTTTTTTGACAATCGGATTAACGAGTTTTACAATTTAATAGCACGCTTAGCTAGTCTATCAGCGGCTTTATTACAAATTCTAGGAACGAAGGCAAAAGAAATACAATGAAAGTTAGCCGCCAGATCAATGATGCCATCAATCGTATTCCTAGTCCAGTGCTTAAGTTGGGAGAACTTCAGGACCTGAGCAAGAACCTGCAGACAATCAGAGAAACATTAATATGAAGGATGTTATGAGACAACGCGCACTTCAATGCCTCCCTAATTGCCAATGCTTCTGCTTGCTCGGCATTCTCAGCACGTCCTTTGATGCAGAATTCTGATACAACATTATTACCAAACATGATACACCCACCAAACCCAGCAACAAGAACCTTAGACCACGCAGCATCTACATAAATATCAGGCCGAGAGCAACTCAGAGAACTCTAAATCAACGGGTAGGAGACTCAATTCCTAAGGTTAGACATGTCTTCCTCCAAACGAGTTTGGAAATCAATAGACCCCGATTTCATGTCTTCAGCAGAAAGAGCCAGGTTAAACGACTCTTGGTAAAGTAAGATAGCACCAATTGGAGAACACTCGGTATTATCAAAGACTTTTCTGCACCTTACTACCCAAATAGTCCAGATAGTACACAAGAAGGAAAGACACGCCTCGTGTTTATTATTAACCTTCAAAAGAACAGAAAGCCAATTGCACACCCAAGACTGCACGGTCAAATTATCCCCTGACTGAGCCCTAATCCCCAGAAGGCTTCCGGCCCAAAGTCTGTTAGCAAAAGAACAATCACGGAAAAGGTGTATATGCGTTTCCGTTTGCTGGGAATCACATAGCAAGCAAGTAAAGGATCCATCAAAACCCCTTTTTAAGAAGCCTTCTCCAGTAGGCAAAGTTTCAGTGAGAAGTTTCCAAATAAGAATGATCCAACTTCTTGGGCCTGGTAGGTTCCATAGAATTTTTTGAAAAACCCCCATGTAAGCAATTGGAACTCTTGAGCGGTCCTTAGGGGTAGCCGAGGAATTCCAAAGATTTTGTAGTGCAATCTGATAGCCAATCTTGACCGAGTAATTCCCAGTCGACGAAGCCGACCAGAAAAAGTTGTCGCTACCTTCAGAGCAACTAATCGGAATAGCAAGAATGTCCTTCACACAACTTTGATCAAAAAACATAGTCACGAGCCCATGATTCCAGCAATTGTTGTTATAAATAAGATTTTTGATTTTCAAATTGCTCAAATTAGGAAACCCAGTAAGAAGTTCTAAACATTTAGTTTTTGGCACAGTTCCATTAACCCATTTAGTATCCCAGACACGAAGATCAGAAGATGGAGAGATTGAATGAGGGAGTTAGGGTTATGAGGGAGTATATGAAGGAGTAAGTGGAAAACATGAGAAAAAGCCCAAAAACGTCTTAAGACGTAACTTACTCGGAATCTCGCGTAAAGTCCGAAAACGAACTCGGAAATTCTAAATTAGACACGGAAAATTTAATTCTAAACTAAAACTAAATTTCGCTGAAAAGTATCCGTATAATATTTTTACTATAAAAATAGGGCACATTTGCGGGTGTTACAATCACCCCACCTTTTAAAAAGTTTCATCCTCGAAACTTGAGAGTAGAAAACAAAAGTATCAAGGACAAGAATCGGTTTTCAAAATTAATACGAAAATTTTTTAAGGGAAACATTTATGAAACGAGGTTCATCTCGAAAATGGTTTAATGAAATTTTTTTTCATAAGTGCGAAACTTTATTTACGAATCACAAGAGCGCCCGTCGCGAACGAGTACTCTAGTTATCCAAATCAAATTAATGACGAAATAGTGAAATCAAAATTCAAAACAAACGTTAGTAAGTGCAGGACTAGTCACCAGACGTCTCCAATAACAAGTCCAAACATCTAACCAACGCAAAAATCCAAATATAAAAGCGAAAGTAATCTATTTTCTCCAAAAAGAGGGTACAAAATCCACCCTTAGACTTCGTTGAAAAGTTAAATTTGGAATACAATATGGAAATTTGAAGATTTTCTCAAAGATAAACTCAAAATAACATGACATTACACGTACATAGAGCGACTCGCACATCTCACACACCATATAGAGTAACAAAATATATAAAAAACACGCTAAAACGAAACAAATCGAACTCTTAGGGATAGGAAGATCACGATAAAGTCGCCAGGAAGATCTACAAGAATTCGACATCACTAACTCTACTAATAAACTAGTCCTCAAGAGAATGTAATTTACCTCAATTACACTTTAACCATCCTAAATCGCCAAACTCCATAAACATTATTTACAACAATCACAATTTAAAGCAACAAACTTAATTATCTAAGATCCAACTAGCTTCATCCCAGATCTCACGACAAGGAAAAATCCACAATCCATTATCGATTATAATAATTCTTTAATACGCCATAATATCCTTAATTCGATCATTACTACGCTCGAAGCCTCAAATATAAATAGTCACATTAGCAAACTATGGTGGTTACTAATTCTCAAGATAAATGGGTTCACCATTCTATCTCTATAATCCATAACAACTGAGCACTCACTATCCAAAGCTTGCAACGAACATTTCTCAATCTCAAACTATGATTCCTTAAGGATAAAAGAGAATTATTAATTCCAAACCACAAATGACCAATCACTTGGCAATCAGACAACCATTCAAATCATCTAATTCATCTAAAACTCAAAATGAATGGAATTTCATTTATGACAATACTCCTCAAACTTTGGGTACCGGCTCAAATTCCCCTAAAGGCAAGTCTCTTTTAGAATCCACCAATTAGAGACATCTAATTCCCAAATGACATACCAAGCAACCGTTATAGTACCCAACAACAACGAACTATCATCATGATTAACTAAATTCTCAAAATAACACTAGAGTACCAAGCTCCAAATCCAAAACTACTAGGAGAAGATACATTATCAGTTTTAGGATTCATCCTACAACTTAAGTCCTATTTTCCATGATCAAATACAACCTGGAATTTGCTCAATCCAAAAACACATATTCTAACCTAAGAATTCCAAAATACATTACACTTATTCTCTGAGCCTTACAAATGGAATACCCAATCCATTAGAGAAAAGATGCAGGAGCAACGAGATAGGAAACGATAAGGAATCTCAAGGAGAACACGAGAATAAATAAGGCACGAGATTACAAGAGAGGAGCGCTGAAAATAACGAGGTCAAGAAAGAGACAAAGCAGATGGTAGCGTTATGAATATATCCGAGTAAGAAATAAGATACGAGCATTCGATTTCTTAAAGATCAATCTTGACAAAAACATTCAAGAATGGAAATGAAAAGGGATGATGACACGAGTAAAGGTTTCAGGTTTAATCCACAAAATTTCTCCTTTCAGACTTAGGGTGATAGTAAAGCAACTCATCCCAATAACAAAGGTCTCTTAAAAGGGACCCTCGTACCACAAATTATCAAAGTAAGGTACACCTAGATTTAACAAATCGATTACAACCCAATTCATCCACCCTTTCATAAAGCACGGAATACCAATTGCGGAATTGCAACTCAAGTATAGTAACATTCTCTAAATTCCAAAATTTGACACACTCTCAAAGGTTTCAAAACCGAAGGACTAACAAGGAATTCTTCATACTAATCTCTTTTCCACTCCTATGGCCCACAAGGTAGAACACCAAACAGAACGTCATCATCAACATTCTAAGGCATCACCATCATAGCTCATCTAATCAGATTCCACTCATGACCACAGTCCTTAAATAACATGGTTTAACCTATCATGACGACTGACGACCTAAACCAAGTCTCCGATACCATGATATAATATCATAATTTTAAATCCAATGATTATAGCCAAGTATTTTTCCACCAAGCATATACCCAAAGGTACACACTAGAAAATCACAAGAAGTCACTTAGTCTCAAGGGCATTTCACAACTCAAGGCATCATCCAAATATTTTCACTTAGAACAACTAACTCCAATTTAGATATGATCCTCAAGACACTCTAATATTACTAAACTCCTAAGATCAAAAGATTAAATCACTAATGGGTTAAGAAGTCCTAGCCAACTCATTCAACCTGACACCATCAAATACCATGAACTATCCACACATTAGTCATGACAAGCATAAAGCATTAAAATCATCAAACTTATCTTACCACCTCTCCACAGAGATACAACCAATCATCAATATAGGGTGAAATTAGATCTACACCATTTACCTCAAATCCCAAATTCATTCTAACCAACACTAACATCCCACAAAATTCAAAATTCTTCCGACCAAGTATAATATACCACAAACAAATGGGTATGGCATCCACAAAAAAAAATGTTACAAGAGTAAGGTAAGGATACCAATCGATAAGGAGGAGGGAAGTAACAAGAGTAATCTCCAAGGGGAGAAGACGTTAGATGATAAAGAAGCACTTAGATAGAAGGAAGAGAGTATGATACATTAAGGACGAGAGAAATCATCGATGAGGAAGAAATACACTTCAATTAGGCTTGTCAATCTTCAATCTTTGGTAGAGGATACTTCTTCTAGGTAACACATGATTTACCTTAAGACGGTAGATATAAATAAACATAACATCACTCAACACAATCAACAAACAAGTTAGAACCTAACAAACATCAAGTACACCAAAGACTACCACCTTAGGTCCTTAAGTCTACCCATCTCTCATTTATTATTTCAAGGCCAAGTAATTTAAGTTTAGGGTTCACGTGTGTGCGTCGGGAGCGTTTAAGCTCTGATACCAACTGTGACAACCCTCGCGAATGCGGAAATAAAACATAACAAGCATGTGATTTATATAGCGGAAAATACGATGTTTTTGAAACTTTTTACATGCAAGATAGAAATACAAGGAATGTCAAATAATTACAAACAAAATAGAATATACTACAAAGAGACGAAGTCTCTCAAAATTTTATCAATATCAAAGTGATTAGCAAACTAGCTAATAAACGTCTAGAGGTGTTTCATCCAGGGACAACGCCCGCTAGCTCACACCCGAACCCAAAATACCACAAGCAAAAAGCCATCCAATCAAGCAACCTGTTCATCCATGAAAAACATGAACGCCACAGTCAGTTGGGAGTAACTCCGGGTTCTCCCAGCCATATCACATTAAACGTACATAAACGGAACTACAAAAGTAGAAGCATGCATATATAGATATACATGTGAAATACGAGAAAGATAAATGGGCAATTCAATATATAAGGAATATCGATACATGAAGTACAAAACCGTAACCATCATATTATAGAAAGACTCGGGAAAGACACCCTTAGGCAACTATACACTCACTAGGGCTTGCATCTCACCGTTAGTGGCATACACTTGATAAGATAGAACTCGACATATGAACTGTACGCATCAGATTAGAAATAGACTCGGGGAAGACACTCTTAGGCAACCATACACTCTCACTAGGGCTTGCATCTCACCGTTAGCGGCATAAGTTTGATAAGATTGAGACTCGACAAACAAAATATGCCAAGTCATCCATTGATCACAAATAATCAATCATATAATCATTCATTCAAACGTACAACATGTTGACGACCTCTCTCACGGTAAATGCCACGCACTAGCACCGTGTACATGCAAGTATGATTAAAAGGCATCCACGGGATAAGACATATACCCTGAACGCATACACAATGACATTTCGTATATGTAGACTAAATTTCTCCTGGTAGCACGACGATAATAATACGGTCCTAGTCTAAATCTGGCCAGACTCTCGGAATAAACCATTTTTCCGATTCGACTGCGATGACATTTCGCATCCAAGACTCGGTCAATCATAGACGCCGAGTACCCCAAATTCGGTCGACATTCACGAAAGAGGCGGAAAAGAGCACAAGCCTCATAACAAGCGGTACGCTACATGCAGTTGACACCACCTCGCAAGTATACAACATTTGACGGCCGGGTCGATCAACCCAAAGCGTTCGCCTCCCAACAACGTCGTCATATGCCCACTAATACATGCAATTAAGCAGTAAGGATAAACTCCCCGTTCCGACATTCCAGCCTTACAAACGTGGAGGTAGCCAAGGGAATGAGAGTACAAAGCACATAGAAAATTAGTGCTCAAACCGTAGCATTTGTAAAACACTCAAAGGGGGACATATCATAAACCGTCACCAACATGAGAATAGGGAATTATATAAATTTAACTATGATAAAAATGAATCAATACATGATACATAAGCATTAGAACAAGTTTAGAAAGTATAATGAATAAGAAACATAGATCCCCTCTCCCAAACAACATGTTTGGAAACCAACTAAAACAAGGGTCCACTTCAAACACTCATAACTAGAGTTCTAGACATTCAAATGCAGAATTTCTAAGTGAAGGTGATAGCTTATCCTCTTACGGTTCCAACGGTATGTTACAAGCCCAAAACAAGCAAGTAACGAAGGAGATATGATCATTTTACGAAACGGGGTCAGTGCAGTGAAACTGCAGTCGACTTTGGGAAAAACTGGCAGCATGAAACGCTGCCAGCGTCCCACGACACTGCCAGCGTCAATGGACGCTGCCACCGTCCTATCTCGGGCACGAATACACGAATTTCACAATTTCACTAAGGCATAACACAACATCATCTATCATTACAAATCATCAATTCTCATATCAATTATCAATTAACAACAACCATCATCAACAACACAATTCCTAAGATTACTAACTTTATTCTAAAAACGATTTCTAACATAGAAAACACATAAAACACGTAAATGATATCGAGTAACCCTTCACCGTTACCTTTTCGCGTCTTCACTCCAAGTCTAGGTCCTCCTCTACTAAGTAGTAGTCTTTGTCGAGGTCTTGAAGGTCACCACCTACGATTAGACAATAAAAGATGAATATAATTCACCTTTGAGAAAGACGGATAAATTGAAAAGCGAGAAAGACGGTAATTTTATTACCAATACGGATAGAGGACGATGAGAGGGAAAGAATAAGACGAACTTTGGTGAATTTGAGCGAGTAACGAATGAGTAGCGATAATTTAGAGTTGGATCAAATATGGAGGCTAGGTTTTGGGGTTTACTTGGTGAGGAAGAAGAAGAAGATTGAATGAGGGAGTTAGGGTTATGAGGGAGTATATGAAGGAATAAGTGGAAAACATGAGAAAAAGCCCAAAAACGTCTTAAGACGTAACTTACTCGGAATCTCGCGTAAAGTCCGAAAACGAACTCGGAAATTCTAAATTAGACACGGAAAATTTAATTCTAAACTAAAACTAAATTTCGCTGAAAAGTATCCGTATAATATTTTTACTATAAAAATATGGTACATTTGCGGGTGTTACATCGACCCCTACTTACCCTTGCTATTGTTAGAGTTAGTAGTGGATAAAAATACTAATTTGGAGACTCACGACAAGTCTAGCCAAAATGGATGGCCAATTCGGCGTGGCCCGACCCGCCAGATGGCCCGTTTTTTGCACGGCCTTCCAGGCCCGTTTAGTAAACATGCCGGTCCCAGTTATGTTTTCCATCACTGCATGCCCTTGGCCTGCCTCAGGTCCGAGCCCGGGTCGCCTCTTACTTTCTTAGCAGCCCGACCCGGCCTAATCCTTGGGCTTTGCTCGGGTCTGGTGAGGAGAGCCTGGACCGGCCCCGGACCGTGTACACCACTAGCCCTCGTAAACAAATTGTTGTGTCAAATGTTAGATAGTCAAACACAATGCGATTATATAACCTACCCAATATGACGCTACCGGCTCGTGCCCTTTTCCTTATTTGCACAACCCAACTCTCACCACCACCCATTACACACGCAACAGCCACCCACACGGACCACCATCCAGCTCGACGCCAACACCACAACTACTCCAAGTCCAGCACACTCCCGACTACCAACAACAAACTTCCAAACGTCCCCAAAACAGTAACTTCCCAAAACAAAGACGGTTCTGCAACCCTAACAGATTAATTTAGAAACACCATAGTTACGATTCCCGACACCCTACTAACCCATTTCTCCAATTTCATATAATAATTCGATCTGTACATGACGTACGGTCTCGACGAACCACCGTCGAAACCGCACTGTTAGAACATGCAAACGGGTCGGGCCACACCCAAACGGAGGAGGGAGACGGACCACTTTACAACACAAGGAAGGTTCCATCCTAAAACCAATTGGCAATATGAGGAGTAGCTCTCTTGGTTATAAAGTGGTACATTCTCTCTTTCTCCAATAATGTGGGACAACTCACATGTGGGTTTTATATTCCAACACGCCCCCTCACATGTGAGGTCCCATCGAAACCCAGGGCGAAACCATGGGAGCGCACCGCTGTGAGAATGAACGAATCCTCAAAGAGGCCCTCCACCGGTGGCATAATTTGGGCCCGGTTTAAATTCGAAACCCAGGACGAAACCTTGGGCTCTGATACCATGCTAAGAATTATAGTAGAGAACTTCATAATTGTTATTGATAGTTTGTATCTCAATCACTTACAAATGAGCTCGCATTTATACTACTTCGAAATCTAAATATAATAATCGTATTTTCTAATTGTAGTAGCATAATATTGCTTATTCAATGAAAATAATATTATTCTGATTACTGTATTTTGTAATATATCGTAATATCAACTAACACGCACCGAAACAGAGATCACGACCAGCAGTTATTACATCCCCGACTCCCTTAAACTTCATATGTATAACTTAAAACGGACCTAAATTCTTCCTATGATTTCCCACATTCTCTACCCCAATTTTTGTAGTGTTCACCAATAGAAAGTATACACATGAAGGTCACAAATGTGGTCAATTTGTTTCACCAAAGGTCACAAATTGACCTTTTATGGCAAAGATCACAAATTAGCAAAATAAGGTCACAACTTAGTTTTATTTAATTAGGTAATTAGCATGACCAAGCAAGGTCATGGCCTAGCAATTGACCTTGCTTGGGCATGGTCTAAGGTGAGGGGTTTTGGGCTTTTTCTTGTTTAAGGGTTGTTACTTGTTAGTCTAGCTTTAAGGTGTATTTTCAGTCTATGGGTCAAAGTCTACTTGTAAGGTAAGTAACAGCAGTAAGTCTTGCTTAAGACGGGTAATAGCTGTCTAAAGTTTAAGATGGGTGAATTACCAAGTACTGGTAATAAAGACAAATTTTTTGATATTTTCTAGGCAACAAATGAGGTGATTTGATATGTATTTAACCCGTATTAATTTAAAACTGTTTAAGACGAATAGTGACCGTCTGATATGAAAATTTGTGAAGTAACATACTCCTTCCTAGTTTTAGTGTTCTTTTTATTTAGATATAATACTCCTCACATATATTAGAGAAAGGGGAAGTACACTCAAACTAAGAGAGAGTATAAGATATGCAATTGGTATGTAAGTACTAATCATAGCTTTAGTGTTGTTAATATTAATAATTATTATAATTATGAAAAATTCTGATGGAAGAATAGCAATTAGCTTAACAGTATAAAATCGTTTGTTGCATACGAGGAGTCTTTGATGAAACTATTCTTAAATTCGAGAGTAGGCGGAAGAGAGACCATACTTTAGGTGGAGACTTGATCAGTCACGTACGTGTTAGGTGAATAGCATCCGGGTTTACGAAGGTCTCGATAGGTGATTAGGCTTCCGGAAAAACAGTTTGGTGGTGAGTAGTCTGTTGTGTGGATCTATCAGCCCCTTGTACAGGCATTCGACCCTGGAGATGAGTGGACGAATTTTGTGTTATATGTGTATGTCACCACAATAAACCAGGGTAATAATGTAAGTCCTCTGATATCGGTGTGATTGACGATATTTGATTACCATACAAGTTTCGATTATTGGTTAAATAGTCGGAATAACTGGTGAATAGTTTACATTTGTTTTTTTTTGTGAGGGGGAAATAAAGCAAGTGTAAAGTATTGACCGGGACGCAAGGGAGTATACAATAATTGGCGGGTTTATTTTGATACAATAAGTCATGCTTGTGACGGGGCGACCCGTCTCAAGCTTGCGACGGGTCAAATCCCCCTCACAAAGAGCAAGTGGCAAGGCAAGTAAGGGCTCCATTTGCACATCACTTGCTATTTGTGATGGGGATTTGACCCATCGCAAGCTTTATTAAGATAAAGTTTGTGATTATGATAAGTTTTACTAAGATAATATTGCAATCAAAAATATCTTTAATTTTCTCAAAAGTAATGTAAAGAAATTGTTATTGTATCCATAATGATATGATGATGTTATGTTTTAGATGTTTAAATGTGTTAATCTACAAAAACTATACGTTTGCTGTTTTCCAATCAAAAATTTTAAAATTTTAAAACGGCCGATTTGTGAAGACCGACTATCTTCAAGATGACAAAGCTAAGAAGGGAATTAGAGATATATATTAATTCAGAAAGTTTTCTTTTATGACTTAAGACAGAACAAATACCTCTCACAAAGAGCAAATGAGGAAACAAGTGGGGGCTCTATTTGCCTCCCACTTGCACCCCCACTTGCCATTTGTGAGGGGCTTTACCCGTCTTAAACTTACGACAAGTCAACCTGCCGTAAATGAGAATTTGTGATATTTATTAGCTATTGTAATTCGTTACAAATTGTTGTAGTATTTAATGTTATCTTTTTATTTGAGTTAGTTGAAAAAAATAATGGCTCGGATATGTAATTATCTTCCGTTGTTTCTTAGTTGGACTTTTTAAATAAGTTTCTGAAAATCCAAGCCGTTGCAATTGTTTATACAAAATATCTATTCCTACTAATACATAAGTATCCTAATCTATGGAAGTTTCGATAGTAAAACAATACTTTGAAAACAGCAACATGTTATTCTGAAAGAAGAGCACCCAATGAAAGATCATTATCCTACTACAATAAATATGTATATTTATAAATTTGTTGGTTTGGTATAGAGGGATATTTTGTGGATAATAGGTCATTTGTGATTAAGTGTGCGCGTTTTATTATACCAAAAAATAGATATTACTCCCTCCGTTCCGGTCATTTATTTACCTTTCCTTTTGGCACAATTATTAAGGTAATGGTAGGGGACCATTTGTAGTGGTACTTGGTGGATGACATGTGGACAATAGTCTCATTTGGTGATGAAATTACTCATAGATTAGATTCCTAATATAGAAAGGTAAACAAATGAATGAGACACCCTAAAATGGAAATGGTAAACAAATGACCGGGACGGAGGGAGTACTTCATATGAATGTATTATAATAGTATAATAACCGTTTGTGACGAATATACCCGTAACAAGCGAGAATTATGGAGTTATGGGTAGATAGAAGTCGTACTATTTGCAATACAACCGAGGTCCACCATTGGTCATTATGCTTGATATTTTCCAAAAAGATCTAGTACAACTATTGTAAACCTTTAATCTACAAGGAAAAATTGATATAATGTGGACCATCTTTAGATATTTTTATTCCTTGTAAAGCTTTACAGTTCAGGTTATATGTCATCTACATAGAGACAGACAGATTACCTTCTTCAAAATCGACAACAAAAATGAAAAAATCAATGTCATTCTTCCTTGTTTGATTGTTACATACCTTTGTCTTCACTCCCTTGATTAGAAATAAAAAGCACAAACACTACCACTCTTTTTATAATATCATAAATTAAACCCTACACTACAAAAAATATTCATATAAACTCTTTATCTTCAACCTTAACCAAAAACAAATCTAATGGGTGTTTCCCCTGATTACCCGTTGGCGCCTCCGTCGTTTAACGACTCGCAACAAGATCATAACATGAATTTAAGCATGCTGTATTATAGTTTCTTCGTCGTGGCGACAGCAGGTGTTCTCCTTGCAATATATCATTGCTTGATCATCAATTGGTGCACGCGTTCCTCGTGGCAGGAAAGTGGAAGCCCTGTGAATGCAGCAGTGTCGTCAGTTCAGGGTTTTGAATGTCGAAAAGTCGTACAATTGGAGTCCAAGACTTTCAAGTATAAGAAAGGCGGTGACAGTAATGGTGGTGGGAACGGAGAGTGTGTCGTTTGTTTGTCGGCCTATGAAGAAGGAGAAGATGTTAGACAGTTACTTAGGTGCAACCATTGCTTTCATTCTCCTTGTATAGATATGTGGTTATACTCTCATTTCGAGTGTCCTCTGTGTCGTGAACCCGTGGGTGATATTAAAGGATTAATCATTCAGCCATCGGATCCCAGCAATCGAGTATGACCGGACATACTTATCATTGTCTGGGTTAAATAGTTAAACCAAATTTCCTATTGAGATAAGACCGTGTCCTCTGTTAAACGGAGACAAATGTAATTTAGAAGTTTTGTGTCATTGTGTGTAGTTTGTTAATATTGCTCAATGATACACAAGATGATTTTTATTTTTCTGTGTTAAAAAACACCTTTGTACTCACCGTCATATTTGTTCGAACCAAGACTATACCGTAATTCCGTAAATAACTATGTAAGAGTACACTATGTACTTCCCAAACTTAGATTATATCGTTTTGAAATTACCCATATACGAACCAAAATTAAATATGCTAAAATAAACCGGCAATTACACTTAAAACACCAACAAATTCCACATCCAGCTAAACTAAATGAAGTTGTACTGTTATGTAAATAGATAATGTTTCCTCGACAAGTCAATATATTTTCCAATCGCGTTTCTTCTTCCATGAATCCCCCCACCTTTGTCTTAATTCATTCATATCGGTCAAGACGAGAAGTGTTATTAGACGGTGCAAGACGAGAAGTGTTGTTAGATGGTGTTATAGTGTTATGTAAATGGACATAGTTTGAGTTGATTGCCCAGAAGTGTGGACGCAGAACAGTTGCCTTTATCAGCTACTTCATATAAAGAGCTGAAATGTACTCGTTCTTCACCAAAGTTTAAATCCTAGTTCCGTCACAGATTGCGCAGAAGTGTGTACACATAACAGTTGCCTTATCAGCTACTCCACAAAAGGAGCTGAAATGAAGTCATTATTCAAAACTTATCCATGGCTACTTAGATTGATTTGACTTGTTTTTGGTAATAGTCTTGTTGAATACAAAGCTCCAATAATAAAGTTGAAGTCACATCAGAATTACATATATTCGCTGGCCAATAATACAACATGTCACAACATTCCAACTTCGTGATACCTTCCTATCTATTCAAAGATTACAACTTGCAACTACTCCAGTCCCGTATCAAATGCTCATATAATATAGCAGCCTCAAGCCTCGAGACAAAACTCAGTTCGGCTCCTTTATCCCGGTCTATTTCTCATACAGTCATAGTTAACCTTCCTAAAGCGGATAATCGGGTACTGATAGGATCAAATTTCGATACAGGTTGTTTCGAATATGACTAAATTGTATCTTGAGTTATTTAGGGATAAAGGTTCAGAGTAAAATATCTTTCTAGGTAGCTGTTGTGTATGGGTTTAATTTGAGTCAAGTCATTCAGATCATGTCAATTTTGTTCCATTGTTATCACATTTTTCATAATTTGTTTCCCTAGATTCAAAACATCAACTTAACTTGGATCACTTAATATCAGGGATGCCCTGGATCACGACCTGGACGTCTGAGTTTGGATTATAAACTGGATCTCCTTTATGTGAAAATCGCAGAATGGATTGGAGAAAATTTTCTCATTTATCTGTACCTTTTGGGAAACCTGGCGGACTCATAATCATCGTATTTTTCAAAAAGGATTCACTTCTCCTCAATTATAGATCATTTCCATCCAAAAGGATTTAAGTGAGCTTAAGGAAATCAACGAGATGAGCTCAAAAAAGAATATGACAAAAATCCATGTTATCAGATCTCAAGAGAAGTTTTTAACTAGAAAGATAAAAAACTTTAATAGCTTTTGGTTGGTTGGAGATCAAGACTCTTCTTGAAGAAAAAGGATAAAATGCGATGCAATTTGGCTTACGAATCTGAAAGGTGGATTAGGATGGGTTGTTTGGATGGAGGATGGTAGGGCAATAATATCAAACAAGAAATCTTTCTTTGCGGTTTCTCCTATTCAAGCAGAGGCTTTAACAATCAAAGAAGCGATTTTATGGGCTATTAAAGAAGGTCTATACCACATCGACATTAACTCGAACTGCCTTAATCTTATCTTATGTATTGCAAGGGAAATTCAGGGGCCACATGAGATTCAATTCCTAATAAATAGTATTAGGAACCTTAGTAGTCATTTTCATTGTTTATCTTTTAATTTATTATGTCCCAGGACTGTAATAGGATAGCCCATAATGTTGTCCGTCAGGAAGTATAAACGGTTCATTTTCTTATTACCAAAAAAAAAATGACATCATCCTTCCTAAGGCATAATGAGTACTCATGTTCTGACTCGAGTTTATACCAATTTTTCCTTGCGATGATAGATAAGATGATTCATATGAGATCAAGTGTACATTTAAGTTTTGATTCACTTGTGGAACACGAGTTCCACATTGATGACATAAAGATGAAATGAAATCAGTTTTATCAGATAAGACGATGTCTTTTAGAAGGAGAGCAAAAAGTAAATTCATAAAATCTCAATAACATAGGTATCTACACTTCCGCACAAGAAGAATATATGTTGGTTGCATGCGCATGTTTAACGATACGCTTTCAAGGTAAATTTAGACTGCTCCACGGGACTATTTTCATAGATCACTAGTTTTAAACCCGTGCAAAATTGCACAGGATACCGATAAGAGATTAGTATAAACAAATGTCAATCAAATATGCACATTAATGGGTATACTCTATTTTTTTTGTAATAATAATTCATTTTTTGCCTTTGCATGATTTAGTACACTTCTATGACCATGATTCTTTTTAACATATTGAATATTTTCTTTATAACGACATAAATTTTTTCATTTCTTAAAACGATAGTAAAAGTGAGAAGAGGTGCAGACCCGTGCAAACTGTGAATCGATCCAATAGTAAAAGTGAGAATAGTTGCAGACCCGTGCAAATGTGAATCAGATCATAATTTCTAAAATAAAATTAGTAAAAGTGAATCGGTCAAAATAGTTGTAGACCCGTGCAAACTGTGAATCGATCCAATAGTAAAAGTGAGAATAGTTGCAGACCCGTGCAAATGTGAATCAGGTCATAATTTCTAAAATAAAATTAGTAAAAGTGAATCGGTCAAAATAATTGTAGACCCGTGCAAACGGCTAGACATGTTTTTCATTTAGTTAAACTCGTGCATGTTTCTAGAATAATCCGTGCAAGTTTAAAATGAAATTTTTAACCCGTTTTTCATTTATTATGAAATGTTGATTAGTGAAAGAAGGCGAACTGCAAAATTGTGACTCATGCACGTTTAGAACGATGTAGTCTAATATTCAAATATTCAACTCGTGATATTATCCTATAAATATTGGGTAACTAAAAAGTAAAACAATATATTGCAAGCCCATGACACCATTGCATGAAAATCATCTTATCATCATATACAAGCAAAATCACATCAGCGTGCATTCCCTCCAAGTTTAAGCACCATATATTGCACATAATACACACATAAATAAGGTGGAATCTCATTCGTTTGCAGTTTAAACTAACGTAGCAAATGAAACTACATTCTACGCAAGTTATCCAACCTCGCCTGCAAATCGTCATCAATGCCCGTGTCATCACTAGCAGTTGCCTCAGCCTGAGCAACCTTGTTTTTCGCTGCAGGTGCTGCCACCGCAGAAGAAGGTGCATTCACAAGCTGCAAAGCGGAAGTGAGAGTTATAAACAAAATTATTCTTGAATTACCTGCACTGTAATGTATAGCCAAATGGCTCACTGAACTCTATATGCTCAAGTAAATGCGTTTGCAAAGCAATAATCCTATGGGGCCATTTGGCAGTTTCTTTTTACTCCAACTCGATCATAGGATTTACGTTGTGTACATATGACCCGCCCCTAACAACTTTTGAGACAATGTTGTTTTTGTTATTATCATTGTTGCTTAGAAGTTCTTGCATGAATTATTGAATACAAGAGTAAAGAAATAAAGCCAATAAGGGTGCAAAATTTAGAAATGTTGGTACCTCTTGATTGATATCGATTCCAATTTCATCAAGAACCTGGTTAACAAGTTCATCGGTTTCTGTCTCCTCCTCATCTCCTTCCAAAGCATCATCAATAGCGTCTCCCATAACTTCACCAGTGAGCTCCATCCTCTCATTTTGTCTCTCAAATTCTTGCATTATTTTCTGCAGATTTGGAAGATTCATCTGTTTGTTCATTTGGCCCATAGCCTTTGTTACTCCCTTAATCGCTTCTCCCATGGCTTGTGTAGATTTCAGCGTCTGCTTTCACATAATGAAGAACAGTAAGAAAAATACAATAAAAACAGCAAAAACCTAGTGAAAATGGGCGATTGCAACCGTTAATAACACAACTTATCAGACGGAGAATGGGTGCAGAAAACAAGTATACTGAACTAATTGGGCTCACCTGAATTCTTAAAGAGACACCCTGAAGTTGTGACTTGAGCTTGTAGAACTTATCAACCTGATGCCTTGTTCTTATTAAATCTTTTGCCATGACTCTGACAGCTCCCTAACAATAAACATAAGCAATTAGAAAAGAAAAACATCTTAGAGTAACACTCAACCTCTGACAAACAAAGGATTTTTAGTTACGCTTTTAGGAGAAAAAAAGGGTCCCCCACTTCCCTCCCCCTTGAGATCCCTCCAATCCACTTTGCTAAACAAACACCAGATTTCATATCCCTCCCCATCCTTCTCCTCTCCTCCCTTCACATCCCTTAACGCAAACAAACCCAAAGGCATTAAAAACGCTCGTTTAGAAACATCTTGGTTAGTCATCATCACCCATTGTAGTAACGGTGATGATGACTAAAAAAAGTGAGCTTGTGAACGTTGGGGTCCTTGGCGAACCCATAAGTTTTTGTTTTGAGTGTCGTGTGAAAGATAGTTAACAATACATTCATACAAAATTTGTAAACTAAACATTTATCATTCAAATTAGGCAAAACATAGAGAAAGGTTTAACTTTTAATTGTTTCGAGCCCCAAGTGGAATAAAGTGGAACCACCCAATGCTGATAATAAGCATAAACTTCATAGGAGTCACAGTTTCTTAAATAACAAGGAGCCAATTTTAAAAACAAGAATGATAAAAAAATCAGACAAACCATTTGTCCTTGCTTAGCACTCTTTTTTATTTCTGCTATCAGTTTCTTCTCTTGAGTTTGTAACCCTTGTCGCTCTCTTTCTATCTCTCGTATTGATTTATCCAGCATCCGCTTATTCTCCCGCAAAAGTTCTATCTCGTGAAAAATAGAATACACTTTAGGGGGGGATACAATCTAACATTCCAATTCAAATCACATTAACTATCAGCAGAACTTCAACAACTAGAAAATACGGCACAATTCGGTGTCTCCTAAGCTAGTTCACAAGCATAAATCCGTAATTAAATTGGCAATCAAGGAACCATTCATTGGACAAATGATCAAATTTATTTAGCTAAACCCAACAGGAACCAAAGTAAGAAACTTCGAAACACGCTCTAATCCGAAATCATTGTCAACCAAGCAATCAACAAGTTACCATATCTGCTGCCAACAATCGGATCGACAAAATTCACCAGAGTACAATTCAATCAACATTCCTAGTAACTTAAACACACTAAAACAACAGGAATACACAGTTCAAACATCAAAAGGGTATAATTTCAAATCAGATATCAAAACATGAATCATTAAAAATATCTCCTTAATCAAACTGATTACAAACTCATAATCAAAAGACTTCCTAATTCCTATAAATTGTACCCAGTTGAATAAACCCTAATTTGGCACACAAATTTAGGAACTTTTTTCAGGAATAAATTACCCTTATGCGAAAACAAAACGATTACAATTAAAAGAAACCTAATTATAAGTACGATCAAGAAAAAAGGATGACAATTAAGCGATAATTGATTATTAAGGGATGGTGTATACCTGCGGGAGTTTTCCGCTTTCCGAAGATGAAACTCATGTTAATTAATTAGGGATTAACGATCCAAATTAGGGTACAATTAAAATGTTATGAAATTGGGGATTAAAATTCGAGGGAAATTGAAGATTGATTTGGTATGTTTTTATTGGGTCCAAATTTGATAAAAGATGAAGCAAACAAGTTGACAAAGCTGAGGAAGCTGCCCTTGCTTAACGCGGAATTATTCGTCTATTGGAATTCGAGAGTTGGAATTAGGGATGGCAACGGATCCTGGATCCGGTCCAGATCCGCTGGACCCGACCCTGATGGATAGGATATGGATCCCAAATTTTTGGACCCTGTGGATATGGATCGGATACGGATCCACTGATTTGAAAACGGGTCTGGATATGGATCTGATTGTCAAGATCCGGATCCGACCCTAGGACCCGTTTTAACATTATTAAAAAAAAAAAAAAAAAAGCAAAATTTTTGTGGGATTTTCATTGAGCTTGATTGTAGAACTTCGTATTTGTTGGAGTTTGTTATTTTTTAAGTTGTATTTCGTAAGACGACTTTTATTTTGTGGGATTTTCATTTTATAAGACTTTGGTTTGTAAAATTATAACTCTTGGATTTGTAAGAAATGTTTTAAAGCTAGTGTCATTCAAAGTAGCATTGCCAAATTGCCTATGTGTTGAATTCATGAATATTAAGATGGTAAATTTGCTACTCGACTATCACTCTTTTAGATTTTTTTTAATTTAAATATTTGTATAGAATATCCGTAGGGTAACCCGGACCCTACCCGGATCCGTAGGGTACGGATCTGGATCTGGAAAATTTAGACCCGCCGGATCAGGGTCGGATCTGGATCCAGTGTTCATGTCGCGGATCTGGATCTGGATCCTATTGGACCCTGTCCAGATCCGGCCCGTTGCCATCCCTAGTTGGAATCATCAACAACAATAACAACAACAATAACAAAAAAACAAAAGTTAAAAAATACTACTCCGTACTTGTTTTTTTTTTTTTTAGCGGAAAATTCTCACGGTACCCCTGAGCTTTGATAGTTTGCTCGAAATATCCAATTTTTTTACCTGAGAAACTTTAAGTTGTCATAACTCATGTTTACAAACTCGGAAAATGACTATTGTTTTTCTTCAAATCATTGATTTTTCCGAGAGCTACGATTTGAAAAAAAAAAATTGTCGTATTGGATTCCGTGGCTAGGAGTTTTTGTATGTCAAAGTTTTTTTCACGGAACAAACTTTGAGTGGTCATATCTCTTAGTCACGAGTTCCGAACTCGCCAAAATTTCAATCATAATTCTCGGAAAGATGAATAATTTGAAAAAAATCGTCATTTTTTGAGTTTGTAAATACGAGTTGTGGCCACTTAAGTTTCTCGGCTCAAAAATTTAGGTATTTTGGGAAAAATGTCAAAGTTCGGGGTACCGTGGGAATTTTTTGTTTTTTTTTTTGTTTTGGCAAGTTTGATTTTTTTTAAGAACAAAATAAAAACATTAGCAAGACATTTCACAAATCACACTAACTAGAATTAATGCTCGTACGATGTACAGACCTTAATAATGTCTTCAGATTATTGTATTATACTCTCTCCGACTCAAAAGGATGTTTATACGTTTACATTTTGTGAGAAGTTTTTTGATCAAAAGTATATAATGTGTCGAGTCAAAGAGAGTATATAGTTAAATAATGACTTCAGTTAAAAACACAATATATGCACTAAACTATTTTTAAAGTAAGTTAGTTGAGAATGCTAATTTATACTTTAAGAAAAAAATCCTATAAACTTATAACAACGGGATGAACAATATTAATATAGACCAAAAATAACTTATAACTTCAACTAAGATCCTATAAATTCAGTTAAGATATCAGCGTTGTTTGGTAAACAGTATATTAGGTGAAATTAGTATATTTCGGGTAAAATAGAAAATTGACTCATTAATCTACTAATTTCATGTGTTTGGTTAATAGCATATTCAGTTAGTATATTGGTCGGAATCTACTCTTTTTAATATGCTGCTAATAGCAGTATATTGTAATAACATATTCAGTTTATACATGAAAATGGTATATTTGTCACATAATCTGCTAAACCAAACACATTTCTTAATGGGTCCTGATTTTCGCAGTACACATTTTACTCATTATACTACACTATTGACAATTATACCCCTCTCATTTCTATCTCATTTTCCCTCTCTAACTCTTCTCTAAATTATTCTCTCTAATTTTCACACACCTATTCTTCCCTAATTTCCATTCACCCATATTTAGTTATTTATTGTGTTGATAAATAATGTATTTCATTAAACCAATTACGTAAATTTTATAAAACGATGTATTGTACTGATTGAATAATAATTTTATAAATACTTATTCTTTATTGATAAACATACTACGTATTACATCGAATTGGAAAAACATAACAACAATAAAATTGTACAACAGCATAACCACCGGGCACCGGCGGCGACCTGCAGTAGGACCACCGGAACTCGTCTAAGAACTTAGTCACTGCTAAGTACTCTAATAATTAATTATTAAGTTAAAACTCTCTCTCTAAAAACTCTCTCTCTTTCTAAAAATCCTAAACTTGTTTCTCATCCTTTTCTTCATCAATTAGGGGCCACCATCTACCAATTTTGGTAGTGGTAAGCCCCAAATTATATTTAGCTCTTAAAATTAAGTACTTTTATGTTTTATTTTATTGTTCTCTCCCTATTGGAGAGTCTTGTTCCCACATATGGTGGGTTTTATCTCTCAATATGAGAGTTTTAAATTTATTATTATAAAGAATAAGCGGAAGATCGGTGCCTACATAGTTCCTTATATGGTGAAGCAATTGATGTCAGATCGTCGTATACAAGATGTTAGGTCAGATAAAAATTGTTGAGCTAGTTTGTTGATGATGACATGCCTAATTAATATGTGCCTCTTAGTTAAGTTTTCAGGAAAATTATGAATCTCCAAGCAAGACTAATCTCCAAGCAAGAGTTGATGAAGAGTTGATGAAGTGTTGAATGCCCGAGAAAAATCGAGTTGTAAAGAGTCATCTAATTGTAAAGATAGAAGAATACTATACTTGCAACTGCAACAGTAGGTACGACTGTTGCCTCAACAGGTCAGCAACAGTGCACGTTACTGTTGCTTATGTCTGTCGTCTCTTTTATAGATCAATTTCAAATCTTCACTTTTCAATCTATTTTACCTGGAAATGATCTTCAAATGGTTTGAAACATTGAATGAAATGGTTTGAAATAAAACAAGAAGGCAAGGGAATCTTTCCAAAACAATTTCCGTAAAAAGCATAAGACTAATTCTTATTTGCAAAAAGGGTTGCTTGGC
The DNA here is from genome assembly GCA_022085475.1 of Heliosperma pusillum. Taxonomy (NCBI): domain Eukaryota; kingdom Viridiplantae; phylum Streptophyta; class Magnoliopsida; order Caryophyllales; family Caryophyllaceae; genus Heliosperma; species Heliosperma pusillum. Next base: position 2,344 of record JAIUZE010073285.1, on the reverse strand, counting down.
TCTTATCTTAAACCCTCTTGTCCTAACCCTTTTGTTTTCAAAAGATGATCAGAAAAGTTGAAAGTCTACTGCATACCTTGATTCACACTTTGATGTTTATAACCTATGCACTACTTTCTAAATAGCAAAACTCTTTTGTTCTTTTTCTTAAGAGTTGACTCTCTCAAAAAGAATTCTTTAATCAATTCAAATCTTGTCCTTCTCTATAAATAAGAAGGCACTCATCTCACATTTGCTCAAGACTTTCCTGAGAAAACAAAACACATTTCATTGCAAATTGCTTTCAAAGTTTTAAGCTTTTAATCTTTGCAAAAATTCTTCAAAGTCTTCAAAAGTCACAGACATGACAACTGTTGCCTTAAGTATTGTACTCTTCTATCTAGAATAGTTAGATCTTAATGAATTCGCCTTCGTTCTTTTCACAAGAACAAAATCAGGGAATTTGATCTTGTAACTTTCTTAGATAAAGAGTCGAGTTTGAGACGGAGTAGTCTTAAACTCATTTCACAACCGGAGTAGGTTGTTGGTCCTTTTTATTGTAAGGGTCTTAGGTAGTCGGAGTAGATTACTTAATTGAATCAATAAGAAGAAGATTGGACGTAGGCCTTTCAAGTGGCTGAACCAATTCAAAACACCTGTGTTAATTTCTTGTTTGTTTTATTTCCGCTGCACTTTTCTTTACTCGTTTGTTTCACATTTCTGTTCAGTGCAACAGTCTCGGATACTGTTACTTTCGTATTGTAGCCTTTACTTCATCTGCTAAAACGAACAAGTAACAGTCAGACTCACTGTAACTTTCACTTTACAGCAACTTTATAATTTAGCAATACACTCTTGATAACCTTGTTCATTTAGTGTATTCATTTGTTCTTCTTAAACAACTATCAACTTTCTTTAATCAATAAAGATTAAGTTGAAAATTTTAAAGTGGTACCTAATTCACCCCCTCCCCCTCTTAGGTACTTGGAATCCAAACCCTTCAATTGGTATCAGAGCGTCGTGCTCTTAATCGAGGCTAATCGCCTTTGAGTTTGATTCTAGGCCTATGGATTCCTCTAAACACTCCAAGATCCCGGTCTTTACCGGTGAGAATTTTGGATGGTGGAAACTCAAAATGGAACACTACATCAAAAGTATTGATTACCAATGTTGGAAAATCATCAAAGATGGACCGCTCATTATTGAAGATAAGGACATGATGACGGGATATTCTACGGTCAAACTCGAAAGAGATTACAATGAAAATGATTTTAAATTGGCCGAGAAAAATTCCAAAGCCATGACTATTCTTAAACGATGTGTTGGTGAGGAGGAAGTGAGTCGTATATCTGGTTGTACGACGGCTAAACAAATATGGGATGTCCTTGAACTCGCACACGAGGGAACCATACAAGTTAAGAAACAACGTATAGACCTTCTCATAAAAAAATATGAGATGTTCCATATGTTGAAGGACGAGTCCATCAATAGTTTAGCCTCTCGTTTTTCTAGCATTATTAATGAGCTTAAAAGTCTAGGAAGAACTTTCGAGTCCGAGGACATCATTCGAAAAATTCTTCGTAGTCTTACCGCTAAGTGGCAACCAAAAGTCACCGCTATTGAAGAGGCTAGAGACCTAACCACATTAACCTTTCATGAACTAATGGGGTCCCTAATTGCACACGAGTTAAATCTCGACAATGCTCCTAGTGAGACCTCAAAGGGAAAAGGACTTGCTCTTAAATCCACCTCAAGTGATGAGGAAGGAGAAGAGGAAGATGAATTTGCCATGTTCTCAAGAAACCTTGTTGGGATGGTCAATAGCCAAGGATTCAAAAATTTCAAGGTAAACCATGCTAGAAAACGATTTCCTAAGAGACGACCGAGTTCCGCTATGGGATGTTTCAAATGTGGTGACAAAGGTCACGTAATTAAAGAATGCCCAAAATGGAATGACATCAAATCTAAGGATAGAAGAGACACGGCCAAGAGAGAACTCAAGCATAAGGTCATGTCCGCCATTTGGGGCATGTCCGACTCCGAGGACGATGAACTCATCGAGGAGCAACTAGATGCTAAAATGTGTTTGACAAACAATCTCAAAAAGAAAACACATAAACTTGCTAGGAGTGAGTCTCTTAGGTGTCTTATGGCACATCCGGATGAATCCGATTCCGAGTCCGACAATGAGGTAAAATATCTTAAGGCTAAGGTTAGAACGTATTCCAAAGACAAGGTCTGTAAGTTACTTGATAAGTTGTTTGACAAGTGTCGTAATCAAACCGAGAAACTTGATGTCATGCAAGATCAAATAGAGGAGATTGCTCAAGAAAACGTTCTTCTAAAACAGGGATTGAATGATACA
>JAIUZE010073284.1:0-160615 GCA_022085475.1 Heliosperma pusillum | reverse complement strand
TTCACCCAAAATATACGAGTCTCCAAACTCGTCTTCAAAATCTTCCCCTATAAGAAATGACAAGAAAAACCTTATTAGAACTTAAACTTGATTTTCCATAATTAAATGTTGAAAACGATTTTGTCGGATTTGAAATTAAACCGTACTTGGAGATGGAGAGCGAAGAGGAGAGTCTAGAAATATAAAGTAGGAAGGATTTAATTAAGAAACGAAGATTTTATGAATGTTTTGCTCAAGAACGATGAAGAACAAAAGATGAACGACGAAGAACACGAAGAACGATTAAAGAAAGTGATGTTTTGATCTTAATTTGATTTGTTGTTCAATGAAAAGTTGTTTGTGAGTAGTGATGGTGGTTTGAGCCGTGTACATATAGACAAATAAGGATGTCGAGTTTTGAAATTGTTGTTACGTAATTGACTCGCGTTTAATAATTATTTTACGGTAAACGATTTAATATAATTAACGATAAAGTTAATTACACCAAATATCAAGATATTATGATATTGTAATGAAAAGTAATCAAAATATCAAGGCCTAAGAGCGGACTAAAGTAGACGTGTGAAATGGTGACTCCCGGTCTGATTTCGAGCGTTTTGCGTAATTTTCGTTAATTGATCGATAAAGTAAATAGTTATCTAGATATTATGATATATTAATCAAAAGTAATGAAAATATCAAGGTCTATTAGTGGGTAGGAGAGCCGTGTGGAACAAGGTGATATCGGGTCTGATTTTTTCTCGATTTGCGTAATCTCCGTTGACGGATCGATAAAGTAACAAATATCTAAGATATTTGTATTAGTGTAATCGAAAGAATTAAAATATCTCAAGTGAGTGGAAAACGATGACATGGGCGCGTGACTCATGCCAAAGTCGAGTTTCGAGTTTGTTACGGGATTTACGATGAGTCGGGAATAGTTAAATGACGTTCGGTTTAAAACCGTAAAAGTTATTCTTTAAAGTCCGAATAAATTCAAAATAATTATATTAAATTATGATAAATCTTAATAAATCTAAATAAAAATAAATCAAAAATATTATTTTTTTAAATAAAATTTCGGTCCTCAAACTTATGAGGCGAGTCGGGAAAAAGTCAACGGAAGTCAAAGTTGACTGGAAAGTCGAGAAAAGTCGAAGATGACTTAAAAGTCAAGAAAAGTTTAGGACGACTTAAAAGTCAAGAAAAAATCAATGACGACTTTAAAAAGTCAAGGAAAAGTCAAAGACGACTTAAAAGTCAAGAAAAGTCAAAGATGACTAAAAACGGTCTTTTCATGGAATCCCTCAAAAATTCCAAATACGAACGCGGAATTTCAAAATAAGGCTCGGAACAAAAATTCCTATTTTAAAAACTTAAGTTCTACTGAAAAGTGTTAGTAAATATTTTTACTAGAAAAATTGGCATTTTTCGGGTTGTTACATAATTGACCTATACTTATATTAATGAACCCATTCACCTTAGTTTCTTTTAATCTTTGTTTTAAATCGCATCTTTGCCTCTTTGTTAGTCTTGTTAGCATTAATCATTTTCAACTTGCTTTTAGCTAGAGTTAAACTAGAATTTGATTAAACCGTTTTAGAACCATAATTACCTTCCCTTGGGATACGACCCTTGCAATACCCAACAATAACTCGTTCGATTGGGAGATTAAATAAAACATACATCACCCACAACCTTTACAATAGTGAGGAATCCATTCATACTCAACTCTTTGAGTAGATGGACTAAATGAGGTATTGAGAGATATTTCTAGAGGAAGGGAAGAGGAGATGTCAATTCCAACCATAACTCTTGCAAAGGGGAGCTTATCCTTCTTAGTGGTGGGCATATCAGCAAACCTAGGCTTCCATATCTTACTCGACATCTTGCTAAGGACATTACTAAACCATAAGTATGGGTTCAGGTCAGGAAAGAGGATCCAAATGGGCAAGATGGTCATTCTCTCCATTTCAAAAGAAAATGAAGGATGCCATTGCTTAAGAATTAGGGAAAAGGACCCCATCTTCCAAGGCCCTTCCTTAAGAACATTATTCATCTCTTCCTCATTATCAAATCTGAAACTAAGCCATCCCTTCTTAAAATACTGAACAGTAGGAGTGGCTATGTGATTCCAGCTCTTAGAGACAAAATCATTAACTTGCATTAATGATGGCCTGGATCCCAATAAGTGACCCATCAAAGTATATTTCCAAACTTTTAATTCCTCGGCTATATCTTCTAATTCCACATCAATTTCAGCAACATTCTTACTTTGTTCATGAAAGAACAGTTTCATTCCAACTGGGTTTTTAGGTTCCTCCATGATCATTCTTTGCAGGAAGAACATGAGGAGAAGCAACATTAGGGGTAAGGGGAGCAGCAGTAGCAACATTCTCAATCACAATCGAATCCTTCAATTGTTGTGGAGAAATGGGTTTATCAAGAACAGGCGAATTAACCACATTTGTAGTGAAATTAGAGTTATTTTAACAGGATTTGACACACTTTAGCAGAAGAATTTACAACAGCCACAATTAGGCCATTCAAAAGAATGGGTTTCCTAGTCAGTGTAATTTGGGATTCATCTAATTGAACAAAATCAGTAGAATTCGAACCAATATTAGTACCAGAAGAATCATAAAGAATGGAGGAGTCGAAGGAAGAGCGTCCTTTAGGAGGACGACCTCGTCCTCTTGCCATGGAAGCTTGAAGTGTGCAGAAACGGCGTCCAAGAAACGGAGTTACAGAAAGGAGAGAGAAAGTAGAGAGAGAAACTTCTCACCCAATCTCACATTATCTTTTGTTTATTTATTATTATTATTATCATCATTATAATTATAATTATAATTATTTTTTTAAAAGGGTGCGCGCAGCTTTCATTAAAATAAAATGAAAATTTTACATGAAATTGGTGGGGAGCCGAGAGACAATTTGGGCCCCCACCCCCTTATCTACAACAAAGCTAAGTCTAGTAAAAATATAAGCGGCCACCCGAACCCCAGCATCCTGAGGTACCGAGAATTTCTGGACCCGCTTGAGCAAGTCAACAGCATCCGAGCCCAGCTCCCCAAGCGAAGAGAAAGAGAAGGGTATGAAACAATAGCCAGGAGCCGCGCATAAATCCCCATACTTAGCACATTTGCGCAGAGCAGCATTAGCGACAAATTGAGTCTGCTGCGTTTTTAGGGCACTTATAGCCGTTGGGTACTGGGCCCTCTCTGCCACCCTTCCGGCCACCTTCTCCGACCACCTTATCCATACTAGTCACCCAGACCTCACGTCGCCGGCCAGGGTGGTTTTGTTTGTGCGTTTGCGTTGTGGTTTCACGTAAGGGAGGGAATTTGTTGCGTCGTTGTGAAGGAGGGAAGAGTGCCTGCTCTGCCGTCGGCCATTGCTCGAGGCTGCCCATCCCTTATCAACGAACATCGTTCGCCGGTCGTCAGTGGTTGTTAGGGTTCTCTTTTATCGCACAGGGTTTGCGGAGGTAGGGTTTTCTTTTCTTTCTTTTTTTTTGTTTCCTTCTGTTTGCGGCGTCGTCGAGCTGCGTCGTGGTGTTGTGATGCGTCCTTGGCTGAGGTGTTTGTGGGTGGCTGCTTTTGGTCGGCTTGTTGTTGTCTGCCGTTTAGGGTTTTGTTTGCGTCGCCATTTTGTTTGTGGGTTGTGATCTGGTTGGTTGTGCGCCTGGTGGCTGTCAGGGCTACGGCTTCTTGGTTGGTCGGTGGCCCTGGTCTGTTGTGTGGTTGGTAGGCCAGTGGTGGTTGGTTGGGTGGCTGTTTTTGGTTTTGGTTGGCCTTGATGGGTTTTGCGGGAAGTTTAGCTTTGCGTGAGTGTGGTTGTTCTTCATGCACGTGGGCCCCATCCTTCTCATGCCTGTTTTAGTCCGATTTCATTGTCCGTTTTCGAGTATTCATGAGTGTCTGGATGGTCATGGTAAGGGCCTTACTAAGGCCGCCAGACAAAAAACATTTTCAGGACCAACATTTTATTAGTGGTGCTATGGGTCTGACGCGTCAGACTCTTACTGATAGTCTGACTGTTTTCTCTAATGCCGAGATTACTTTGAAGCGGATGAGGCTTTGGTTGTGTGGGGAGTGCTTTAAAACCCATACCTTTCGCTTTAGGTGTCGGCATGGTCGGGGTGATATAGTTAGGCTTCAGGATTGTGATGATAGCATCGTTAGCTTTATTATTCATGGTATCCCTAGACCTCCGGCTCCGTCTCACTCGATCCTTTCATCTGATGGTAGGGTGGAGTTTGTTCAGTGGTCTGTATCTTCGCTTGATCGTTTATTTTCTTTAGGCCTTCGCACCGTGAAATCTATTCCACCTAAGTGTTGTCTTGGGTTTGCTCGGGTTTTGAAGGGGGTCTTGGATGATGTGGCTGACTCTCCTGGTGACCTCTCCTGCTGGGTTCGTTTGCTTGTGTTGCCTCTTTGTCTGCTTAAGACCTTCGTTCCTAGGAGTAATCTTGAGTGTAGGAGTGTTGTTAGGCGACAGCGTCAGGAGGAGAGTATTACCAGGGCTATTCTTGCTTTAGGGATACCTGGAGGGGGTTTGCAGCTTTTGCAGGAGTGTTTGGCTGAGCTTCCTCCTTTGTTTCACATGGAAGGGGACCTAAATTTGAGTGAGCTTAACCTCCGCCAGTGTCGGCGGAAGATTTAGTACATGTTGGGCGATTTTAGGGCGTCTTGCCACTTTCCCTTTTCATTTGCGTGGGCTCGGTGTTTATGCCGCAGGAGATGTTTTACATTATGCTTTTCTGGTTTCCCGTTTGCAGTCTGCGGTTTTGCAGGATACGCTGTAACAACCCGAAAAGTACCCAATTTGCTTGAGCAATAGCTTATGGATACTTTTCAGTAGAACTTAAGTTTTTAATATAGGAATTTTTGTTCCGAGTCGTATTTCGAAATTCCGCGTTCGTATTTGGAATTTTTGAGAGATTTCATGAAAAGACCGTTTTTGGTCATCTTTGACTTTTTCTTGACTTTTTAAAGTCGTCATTTACTTTTTCTTGACTTTTAAGTCGTCCTAAACTTTTCTGGACTTTTAAGTCATCTTCGACTTTTCTCGACTTTTCAGTCAACTTTGACTTCCGTTGACTTTTCCCGACTCGTCTCATAATTTTGAAGACCGAAATTTTATTTAAAAAAATTAAATTTTTGATTTATTTTTATTTATATTTATTATGATTTATCATAATTTAATATAATTATTTTGAATTTATTTGGAATTTAAAGAATAACTTGTACGGTTTAACCAATCGTCATTTAACTATTCCCGACGCAGCGTAAAGCGCGCAGCAAAATCGAAACTCGACTTTGGCATGAGTCACGCGGCCATGTCTCGGTATTTTCACTCACGAGTTGGATATTTTATTGATTTCGATTTAAAAATAATACAATATTTAGATATTTGTTACCTTATCGATCCGTCAACGGAGATTACGCAAATCGAGCAAAAACAGACCCGAATCACCTCAAACCACACGGCTCCTTAAAGTCCTCTAATAGCCTTGATATTTTGATTACTTTTGATTACAATATCATAATATCTAGATCACTATTCGCTTGATCGATCAATTAACGAAAATTACGCAAAACGCTCGAAATCAGACCCGACAATCACAATTCTACACGGCACACTTACCCACTCTTAAGCCTTGATATTTTCATTATTTTACATTTTTAATCTCATAATATCTTGATATTAACTTTATCGTAAATTATATTTAATCGTTTACCGTAAAACAATTATTAAACGCGAGTCAATTACGGAACAACAATTTCAAAACTCGACACCTTTATGTGTCTATAAACACACGGCACACACCCACCCATATGACTCACCAACAACTTTTCATTTTACAACAAATCAAAATAAAGATCAAACATCACTTTATTAATTCGTTCTTAGTGGTCTTAGCGTTCATCACAAGTTCTCATACGTTCTTGAGAAAAAAACTACATAAATCTTCATTCGTAATTAAATCCTTCCTAATTATATTTCTAGGATCTCCTATTCGATATCTCCATCTTCTAGTACGGTTATTTTCAATCGTCAACTCGTTGTCATCATTCAATGATGGAAAAATTTAGTTAAGTTCTAATAATTATTTTTCTTGTTATTTCTTATAGGGGAAGAGTTTGAAGACGAATTTGGGGACTCTTATATTTTGGGTGAAGACTAGTAGAAGGGTTTTCTTATTTATATTTTCTTATATTTTGTGCTAAGTGGATTTTGCTAGCTAAGGTAACATTTCCGATTTACTCGACGAATTAATGTCACATAGCCTTAGTTTTGTTTTTTTGTAGTCTTTAGTTTTGGCTCATGTTATAGTATTTATGATTTGAGTTAGTAATATAGTCTTTAGTTTTATTTATTTGGATTTTGGTTCATCTTTATATTTTTGGTTCATGTTTTTATGAATTATGTATTTTAGTTAGTAATATGTTAAGTAGTATTGATTATGTTGTTTTTATAATTTTTGATGATTTTTATATTGTATGGAATTTTTATGTTGTTTTATGATTCTTGATGATTTTTATGTTTTATGGAATTTTATGATGATTTAGTATTCTTGATGATTTTTATGTTGTAGGAAATTTTTATGTTGATTAATTGTTCTTGAAGAATTTTAATGATTTTACTAAGTTATGATTTTTATGTGGTTTAGGAAATTTTTAACAAGTTGTTGTTCTTGATGAATTTTTGATGATTTTTAACAAGTTATGATTTTTATGTTGTTTATGAAATTTTAACAAGTGTAGTGTTCTTGACAAATTTTGATGATTTTAATAAGTTATGATTTTGTATGGATGTTTGTTAAAATGGTTGTTTGATGATTAAAACAAGTTGGAAATGATTTTGGTGGTGTTTGTTGGTGAACCGTGGGGAAGGGGCTGAACCGGGTCCAAACCAGACCGGTCCAGGCCGGTTCAGACCCGGTCTGGGGTGGTCAAGGTGGGTCCGGGTTTTGGTCTTTGGGTTGTGTCGATGTTTGATTGATTGGTTGTTGTTTTGACGGGTTTTAATTATGTTAAGCATGCGGGAAAATATTAGAAAACGGTTTTAGAAAAGTTAAAGCAAAACAGCCTTTTTGAAGCCAAAACAGCACGTGGGCCCATCCAGGCCCATATTGGGTCCGGCCCATTTCAGCCCGGGGGTCCCACCTTGGGACTCGTGTCGGTTTTTGAGTTATCGTCATTTTTATCGTGTTTTGTAATATTTAGCAAGTGGGAAATATTAATAAGTAAAATATTTAATTAAAAAGGTTTTTCATAAAATTATTATTTCTCACATCTTAGAAATTATAAGACGAGATCGTAGTTTATTTTGATATCCTTTAAGTCAAGCGGGGTTTTACGTAAGATTTAATAATTCACATGTTAGAAGTTTTATTAAAATAACATGTAATGAATATGTTGATTTTATGTCTATGTGATAAAGACTCTGTTTCTAGCCGGTTTGATCCAACGGGTTTGGTCAAACTAAGATCTAGTCAGCCCCTATTTGACTGATGACCCGTCGCGGGACTCGGGTCGGGGATTTGTCTTCAAGTAAAGTTGTATTTAATTACTGAATTAGCCTTAGTAGATATGAGGCGATATGATATTTGATTATTATTGATATGCAATTAGTCACATGATAGGATGTTTTCCCGTGACTGATTTATTATATGGTTGGTGTCGTGTTGACTAAGTACCCATAGAGAATTATGGATATATGGCGTCTTGACCATTCTAATTCTAAATGAGTAGCTTGGACCATGACATTGATAGGCCCGTACTAGCTTTAACGAGCATACGGAGTTTGCCGCTTGATAGCTTTTGTGTCTCGGCTTGGTGGGTTTATATCCAAGTCGGGGCATGGTTGCCTAATCCGTTTTGGGGTTGGAACCAGCTTAAGTACTAGCCATCTCTGCTTAGGGGGTCGCCTAGTAGAGTTTCTCATAGACGGTTATGTCCTGGGACGGGGAACGGAATAGCTGTTGTCGCTAGGTCTGATCAGTCTAGGACTAGGATATGTTTTCCTACCTTGTGGTATAGCCTCGAGTTACAGAAGTCTCCTATCGACTGTCCTAAGAACTTATGCCTGTTTGTAGAAGTATTGGTCTTTCATGTATGTATGATTCTATGAGTTCTAGAAGGTGAGATGCAAGCCGGCTAGGATTGATAGAGTTTGGATTACCGATTGTTAACTGATTCACATGATTACGTGTTGATTAGGGTTTGAGTTTATCAGGGCCATGTTACATGGTAACCGCTGAGCCAGCATACCAGCTTCCCTACCTCGGGTTATATTTTATTACCGAATTCACATGATAGCTTTCATATGATAGGTTATATGTTAGTTAACTGTTTCATAACATGAAAGCATATCATATGTGTTAAGGTTTTGTATTTTATATATACATTGCTTTTATGTTTTCATGTTTCATTAAACTCGACATTTCGTGGCTGGGAGAACTCGGAGTTACTCCCCACTGACTGTGGCTTCCGTGTTTATATTTAATGCGGTCGAACAGGTGGTGATGCATATTTTGGGGTACATGACGAGCTCGCGAGCGAAGTATTTTACCTTGGACCTATATTCGGTTCATAGTTTGTATATTATTAGATACACTTTTATTTCCGTATTTATACGGGAGATATGTCTCCCGTCTTGTACATTTCGTTTGTAGAATATTATTTCCGATTTGTAATGACCTTTTTTATGTTATGACACCTTCGTATTGTATTCTCGTATTTCTTTTATGTATTAAATAATTTTTTTCTTTCCGCAAATTTGAGGGTGTCACAGTTGGTATCAGAGCTATTTTGCTCCCGACGCACGGTTGTGTACCCTTGTATAAATAACTTGACCTTAAGAAATAATAAACCGTGAGATAGAAGGGTAAGATGGGTAGATTAGGATTTATGTTGTAGTCTCTTTGTTCTTGCTAAATGATAAGTACTAATCTGTGTTTTAATTGTGCAAGATGCCTCCGAGGATTGACAACACTATTTTAGCAGCTCTTACCGTAATTATCCAAAACCAGCAGAACCAGCAAAACCAGCAGGCTAATCAGATTCCTATCCCTGTTCCTGATCGTGATAGACACGGGAGTTATACGTGGGTTGCTTCACAGCTATCGAGGAGTCAAGCCAAAACCTATGATGGCGAAGTTGATCCCGTTAAACTTTCTGTGTGGTTACGGGAAATGGAGAAGAGCTTTTCCCTTTATGATGTCCTTGAAGAGGACAAAGTCCGTCTTGCTTCTCACTTCTTAGAGAAGGAAGCGGATCAGTGGTGGACTCTTTCAGGTCCTACCGCTAAGTTGGAGCCTAATTTCGGGTGGCCTCGTTTCCGTGAGCTCTTGGAAGCGAGGTTTTATCCCGATGAGTTGAGACAACAAAAGTTGAAGGAGTTCATGGATTTTAAACAAGGACTTCTTTCGGTTCAGGAGTTTACTACCAGGTTCAATGAGTTGGCTCATTATGCCACTCGTCTTATTAGGGTAGAGGAAGACAAGGCTTTCTTTTATCTGGGAAAGCTTTCTCCCCAGATAAAGGGGAAGATTAGTAGAGGTTCCACTTCCTTTGTCTCGATCTATAATGATGCCATCTGGGCGTAGAGTTCTATCAGGGAGATTGCCGAGGAAGCTCGTGCTTCTTATGTTGCTCCTAATGCCTTTGGCAAGAGACCTTTATATCCTTCATCTCGACCTTCCTTTTCTCCCTCTTTTCCAAACAAGAGGAGAAACTTTCAGGGTGGACAAGCTAATCAGAGGAACCGTCCCTTTATTCCGAGCAACAACAACGATCTTAAAGATCGTATGTGCTTTCGGTGCAAGAGGCCTATTCATCCGGGTGTTGGTTGCTACAACAAGCCCCTAGTATGTTTTAATTGTCAAAAACCGGGGCACATGTTTAATGAATGTCCCGAGAGGAAGAAGACGGTTTCTACACCGGTTGTTTCTGGGCGACCTAAGGGTCGTATTTTTATTATGAGCCGAGCAGAGGCTGATGCACAGCCAGATATCGTGACGGGTATGTTCTCTATTTATGATTTACCGTGTTTAATTTTATTTGACACGGGAGCTTCTTTATCTTTTATTTCCATGAGACTATCCGATAAGTTACCGCTTAAAGCTTCAGTAGGAGAAACTACTCCTATATCGTTACCATCCGGGGAAGTATTTTCATGTTCTTATCTTCATTCCGACATTCCAATATCCATAAATGGATCTATTTTTCCGGCGAATCTTTTACGTTTTCCTCTTGAAGAGTTCGATATTATTTTGGGCATGGATTGGTTATCTACTCATCATGCTCGATTCGAGTGCCGTGATCAGAAAATTATTCTTAAAAGTCCTTTGGGTGCTCGTATTTCTTATCAAGGGGTTAGAAAGCAAGCTAGTGTGAAGTTAATCTCAGCTATGAAAATGTTGAATGTTTTAAAGAAGGGTCATCAAGCATTTCTATGTGTAGTGACTACTTCCGATTCTTCTCTTCCTTCTTTAAAGGATGTTCCTATTGTTCGGGAATTTCCCGATGTATTTCCCGATGAATTACCCGGGATTGCTCCTGAGAGGGATGTTGAATTTTCTATTGATCTAGTTCCTGGAACTGGACCAATTGCCAAAGCTCCTTACCGTATGGCTCCTTCTGAGTTGAAAGAGTTGAGAATCCAACTCGATGATTTGATTGAGAAAGGCTTCATAAGGCCTAGTTCTTCTCCTTGGGGTGCGCCCGTACTATTTGTCAAGAAGAAAGACGGTTCAATGCGTATGTGCATCGATTATCGTGAATTGAACCGAGTCACCAGCAAAAACAAATATCCTCTTCCTCGTATCAATGATCTTTTTGACCAGTTACGGGGTGCTTCTCCTTTCTCTAAAATTGATCTTAGATCGGGTTATCATCAGATTCCCGTTCGGGAAGCAGATATTCCGAAGACTGCTTTCAGCTCGAGGTATGGTCATTTCGAATTCAATGTGATGCCATTCGGTTTGACTAACGCTCCAGCTATATTCATGGATCAGATGAATCGTACCTTCCGGGAGGATCTTGATAAATGTGTGGTGGTATTCATTGATGACATTCTGATCTTTTCAAAATCTAAGGAAGAACATGCTATTCATCTTCGAACCATTTTGGGTGTTCTTCGACGCCAAAAGTGGTATGCTAAGTTCTCCAAATGTGAATTTTGGTTGCCCGAGGTATCTTTCCTTGGTCATGTCATTTCCAAAGACGGTGTTATGGTTGATCCAGCTAAAAGTGAGGCGGTTGTGGATTGGAAAAGTCCGAAAAATGTGTCCGAGATACGGAGTTTCCTTGGTTTAGCGGGTTATTATCGTCGGTTTGTGAAAGATTTCTCCAAATTAGAAAGACCGATGACTCAATTGCTAAAGAAGGAAGCAAAGTATATTTGGACTGATGAATGTGAAATTGCCTTCTTAGAATTGAAGAAGAGATTGACTACCGCACCGGTTCTAACTTTACCAGATGATGAAGCCGATTATGATGTGTATTGTGATGCTTCAAAGCATGGTTTGGGATGTGTCTTGATGCAGAATAGAAAGGTTATTGCTTATGCTTCTCGACAACTCAGGGTTCATGAAGTGAATTATCCGACTCATGATCTGGAGTTAGCAGCTGTAGTACATGCCTTGAAAACTTGGAGACATTATCTTATTGGAGTTCATTGCCGAATTTACACCGATCATAAGAGCTTGAGGTGCATTTTTAATCAGAAGGAATTGAACATGAGGCAGAGAAGATGGTTGGAGTTAGTGAATGATTATGATGCTGAGTTGATTTATCACGAGGGAAAAGCAAATGTCGTGGCAGAGCTTTTGAGTAGAAAGACTAGTCATTTTCATTAAAATGCTATGGTACTTTACTCCGCTGAACTAGTACCGAATTTCAGAAGCTTCAGATACAGTTCGTTGGGAAAGGATTTGATTATCTTGGTGCTTTGACTGCGGAACCTGATTTTTATCGAGAGATTCGTACTTGGTTACCGGAGGATGCTACTTTTATCGCCATTCGATCAAAAATTCTACTTGGGCAAGCTAAGGATTGTGTGGTGGATAATGATGGCTACCTTCGTTACCATGGTCGAATGTATGTTCCGAGAAGTGCCGAGTTGAGGAAGAGAATACTTGAGGAAGCTCACCTTTCTCCTTATTCTATTCATCCTCGGTGGCGACACAAATTGTATTAAAGTTTGAGACAACAATTCTGGTGGACTAGGATGGAAGATTGAAGTGAAGGAGTATGTAGTTAGATGTCTTACTTGTCAGAAGGTGAAGATCGATCATCAAAGACCCGGAGGTTTGCTGCAACCTGTGGAAATTCCTATGTGGAAATGGGAGTCTATTTCTATGGACTTCGTGATGGCTTTACCTAGGACTTCTAGTGGAAAGAATGGCATCTGGGTTATTGTTGACCGTCTAACCAAGTGTGCCAGATTCGTGCCTATCAATGAAACTTGGAGGATAGATGGCTTAGCCCGTGCTTATGTGGATGAAATAGTGCGCTACCATGGAGTACCTAAAAGTATAGTTTCAGATCGTGATCCGAGATTCAGTTCCCGATTCTGGACAGCTTTGCAAGAAGCCATGGGTCGTAAATTGTTGATGAGCACAGCATTTCATGCCGCTACTGATGGTCAAACTGAGAGAACGATCCAAACTTTGGAAGATCTTCTTCGTGCTTGTGCCTTAGACTTTCATACATCTTGTGAGAAGAGTTTGCCTTTGGTGGAATTTTCTTATAACAACAGTTATCATGCTTCTATTAAGATGTCACCATACGAGGCTTTATACGGTAGGAAATGCCGTAGTCCGGTTTGTTGGGATCAAGTGCAAGATGATCATATGTTGAGTCCCGACATCGTGACCGAAACAATTGATCAAGTTCAAGTCATTCGAGAACGAATGAAAGCGCTCAGATAGACAGAAAATCCTATGGCCGATGTCGTCGTCGAACGCTGGCATTTGATGTGAAGATACGTGATATTCCTTAAAGTATCACCAATGAAAAGGAGTTGAAAACGGTTTTTTGGAGTGAAAGGAAAGTTGAGTCCTAAATATATTGGACCGTTTCGTGTGCTTAAAAGAGTTGGTCCCGTTGCTTATCGTTTGGAATTACCTCCGAACTTGAGTAAAGTTCATGATGTGTTCCATGTTTCGCAATTGAAGAAGTATATCAGTGATACGAGTCATATTATTCAAGAAGAAGTGTTGGACTTGGAACCTAATTTGGCTTTGGAAGAAAGGCCGATTCGTATACTTGAAAGGGCTAACAAACAACTCCGAAACAAGGTGGTGCCTTTAGTTCGTATCCTTTGGCGTTGTGGAAACGTCGAATCAGAAAATTGGGAACCCGAAGCTAAAATGTTAGCTAAATATCCCGAGCTCTTTGCTTGAGGTAAATTTCCTTCTTTCTTTCCTCTTTCTATTCGATTTAACCGTTCGAAGATTACGTACCTTCTATCGATATTCTTGATGCTGACGAGAACCTGCCGTTCCGTAGATAAGACCCCGTATTTTATTACAAATATATTTTAACAATTTTGAAAAAGACCTACATATATGTTACGTTCCTTCTTCTAAGTTTCGAGGACGAAACTTTTTAAAAGGAGGGGTGATTGTAACAACCCGAAAAGTACCCAATTTGCTTAAGCAATAGCTTATGGATCCTTTTCAGTAGAACTTAAGTTTTTAATATAGGAATTTTTGTTCCGAGTCGTATTTTGAAATTCCGCGTTCGTATTTGGAGTTTTTGAGAGATTTCATGAAAAGACCGTTTTTGGTCATCTTTGACTTTTCTTGTCTTTTAAATCGTCTTTGACTTTTTCTTGACTTTTTAAAGTCGTCAATTACTTTTCTTGACTTTTAAAGTCGTCTTAAACTTTTCTGAACTTTTAAGTCATTTTTGACTTTTTCCGACTTTTTAGTCGATTTCGACTTTCGTTGACTTTTCCCGACTCGTCTCATAAGTATGAAGACCGACATTTTATTTAAAAAAATAATATTTTTGATTTATTTTTATTTAGATTTATTAAGATTTATCATAATTTAATATAATTATTTTGAATTTATTCGGAATTTAAAGAATAACGTTTAAGGTTTTAACCGAACGTCATTTAACTATTCCCGACGCATCGTAAAGCGCGCAACAAAATCGAAACTCGACTTTGGCATGAGTCACGCGGCCATGTCATCGTTTTCCACTCACGATTGGATATTTTAATTGATTCGATTAAAATAATACAAATATCTTAGATATTTGTTACTTTATCGATCCGTCAGCGGAGATTACGCAAATCGAGCAAAAACAGACCCGAATCACCTCAAACCACACGGCTCCTTAAAGTCCTCTAATAGCTTTGATATTTTCATTTCTTTTGATTAATATATCATAATATCTAGATATTATTTTACTTTATCGATCAGTTAACGAGAATTACGCAAAACGCTCGAAATCAGACCCGACAATCACAATCCCACACGGCACACTTACCCACTCTTAAGCCTTGATATTTTCATTATTTTTCATTTTAATATCATAATATCTTGATATTAACTTTATCGTAAATAATATTTAATAGTTTACCGTAAAATAATTATTTAACGCGAGTCAATTACGTAACAACAATTTCAAAACTCGACATCTTTATTTGGCCTATATTAAACGGCTCAACCCACTCTCCACTCACCAACAACTTTTCATTTTTACAACAACTCAAATAAAGATCAAAACATCACTTTATTTAATCGTTCTTCGTGTTCTTCGTCGTTCATCAATCGTTCTTCATCGTTCTTGAGCAAAACCTTTATAAAATCTTCATTTCTTAATTAAATCCTTCCTAATTTATATTTCTAGGATCTCCTCTTCGCTCCTCATCTTCTAGTACGGTTTATTTTCAATTCCGTCACGATCGTTTTCATCATTTAATTATGGAAAATTTAGTTTAAGTTCTAATAATTGTTTTTCTTGTTATTTCTTATAGGGGAAGAGTTTGAAGACGAATTTGGAGACTCTTATATTTTGGGTGAAGACTAGTAGAAGGGTTTTCTTAATTATTACTTCTTATTATTTTGTGCTAAGTGATTTTGGCTAGCTAAGGTAACAATTCCGATTTACTCGACGAATTAATGTCACATAGCCTTAGTTTTGTTTTTTATAGGTTTTAGTTTATGTTCATGTTATGGTTATTTAGGATTTGAGTTAGTAATATAGCCTTTAGTTTTAATTATTTGGATTTTGGTTCATCTTTATTTTTGGTTCATGTTTTTATGATTTATGGATTTTTAGTTAGTAATATGTTAAGTAGTAATTATTATGTTGTTTTATGATTTTTATGTGGTATGGAATTTTTGTGATGTTTGATGATTCTTGATGATTTTATGATTGTATGAATTTTATGATGTTTTATGATTCTTGATGATTTTTAAGTTGTAGGAAATTTTTATGATGATTTAGTGTTCTTGATGATTTTTAAGTTGTAGGAAATTTTTATGATGATTTAAGTGTTCTTGATGATTTTTAAGTTGTAGGAAATTTTTATGATGATTTAAGTGTTCTTGATGATTTTTAAGTTGTTTATGAAATTTTAACAAATTTAGTGTTCTTGAAGAATTTTAATGATTTTTACTAAGTTATGAGTTTTATGTTATTTATGGAATTTTAACAAATTTAGTGTTCTTGAAGAATTTTAATGATTTTTACTAAGTTATGATTTTTTATGTTGTTTAGGAAATTTTAACAAGTTTGTTGTTCTTGATGAATTTTGATGATTTTTAACAAAGTTATGATTTTTATGTTGTTTATGAAATTTTAACAAGTGTAGTGTTCTTGACAAATTTTGATGATTTTAATAAGTTATGATTTTGTATGGATGTTTGTTAAAATGGTTGTTTGATGATTAAAACATGTTAGAAATTAATTTGGTGTTGGTTTGATGGTGAACCGTGGGGAAGGGGACTGAACCGGACCAAACCAGGCCGGTTCAGGCCGGTCTGGGTTGGTCCAAGGTGGGTCCGGGTTTTGGTCTTTGGGTTGTGTCGATGTTTGATTGATTGGTTGTTGTTTTGACGGGTTTTGAATATGTTAAAGCATGCGGGAAATATTAGAAAAACGGTTTTAAATAAAAAGTGTAAAATCTGCCATTTTTACCAAAACAGGCCGTGGGGCCCCAAACAGGCCCATGTGGGTCCGGCCCAATTCAGCCCGTGGGTCCCACCTTGGGACTCGTGACGGTTTTTGAGTTATCGTCATTTTTATCGTGTTTTGTAATATTTAGCAAGTGGGAAATGTTAATAAGTACAATATTTAAATTAAAAAGGTTTTCCATAAAATTATTATTTCTCACATGTTAGAAATTATAAGACGAGATCGTAGTTTAATTGGATATTAGTTAAGTCAAACGGGGTTTTGTTATAATCTAATAATTCACATGTTAGAAGTTAATAAAATAACATGTATGGAATATGTTGATTTTTATGTCTATGTCTATGTGATAAAGACTCTGTTTCTAGCCGGTTTGATCCACCGGGTTTGGTCAAACTAAGATCTAGTCAGCCCCGATTTGACTGATGACCCGTCGCGGGACTCGGGTCGGGGATTTGTCTTCAAGTAAGGTTTTATTTAATTCGGAATTAGCCTTAGTAGATATGAGGCGATATGTTATTGATTATTAGGATATGCAAATTAGTCCCACATGATAGGATGTTTTTCCTGTGACTGTTTAATTATATGGTTGGTGTCGTGTTGAATAAGTACCCATAGAGAATTATAATTATATGGCATGTTAAGTCGTATCTTGACCATGTTTTAAAGGTAACCTCTGAGTTAAGATATTAGTTTTGGTTCGGCCATTGTAATTCTAAATGAGTATCTTGGACCATGACATTGATAGGTCCGTACCGTCTTTAACGAGTATATAGTTCACTGCTTGATAGCTTTTGTGTCTCGGCTTGGTGGGTTTATATCCAAGTCGGGGCATGGTTACCTAATCCGTTTTGGGGTTGGAGCCAGCTTAAGTACTAGCCATCTCTGCTTAGGGGGTCGCCTAGTAGAGTTTCTCATAGACGGTTATGTCATGGGACGGGGAACGGAATAGCTGTTGTCGCTAGGTCTGATCATTCTAGGACTAGGATGTTTTCCTACCTTGTGGTATAGCCTCGAGTTACAGAAGTCTTCTATTAACTGTACTAGAAACTTATGCCTGTTTGTAGAAGTATTGGTCTTTCATGTTTGTATGATTCTATGAGTTCTAGAAGGTGAGATGCAAGCCGGCTAGGATTGATAGAGTTTGGATTACCGATTGTTAACTGATTCACATGATTACGTGTTGATTAGGGGTTGAGTGTATCAGGGCCATGTTACATGGTAACCGCTGAGCCAGCATACCAGCTTCCCTACCTCGAGTTATATTTTATTATCGGATTCACATGATAGCGGTTTCCAGCATGATCGGCGTTTATATGTTAGTTAACTGTTTCATAACATGAAAAACATATCATATATGTTAAGGTTTTGTATTTTATATATACATTGCTTTTATGTTTTCATGTTTCATTAAACTCGACATTTCGTGGCTGGGAGAACTCGGAGTTACTCCCCACTGACTGTGGCTTCCGTGTTTATATTTAATGCGGTCGTACAGGTGGTGATGCATACTTGGGGTACATTGACGAGCTAGCGAGCGAAGTATTTACCTTGCACCTATATTCGGTTCTTAGATTGTATATTATTATACACTCCTTTATTTCAGTATTTATGCGGGAGATACGTCTCCCGTCTTGTATAATTTTATATTCCTTTTTATTTTGAACCTTTGTATTTAAGACACCTTCGTTATGTATTAAATTATTTTTTTTTTCTTTCCGCAAATTTGAGGGTGTCACATACACACTGCGGGAGCAGTAATCGATGTCAAGAATGGAAAATTGACATTAGAAGTAGGTGATGATAAGGTCACCTACAACTTAAACAATGCAATGAAGAGCCCTATGCTTGAAGAGCCTTCCTGCTTTCTTGACATTGTCGACTCAATCGTTGATGAGTCTCTGTACCCATCAATAATTGAGGATCCTTTAGAAGCAATTTTATTGTTAGAGGATATCTCTGAAAATGACAATTTTGAGATCAGTGAGCTGGAAAGGGACTTGACTGGTAAAGAGATACCGTCTGAAGAAGTTGAGGAGTTCATAAGCTTAATTGATGCTCCTGCCAAGGCAGAAGTACATAAACCTGAACTTAAACCTCTTCCCTCAAATCTAGAATATGCTTTTTTAGATGAGTCTGAATATTGCCCGGTCATAGTGAGTGCTCTCCTAGATGAAAATCAATTAAACTCACTATTGATTGTTTTGAGAAAACATAAAAAGGCAATAGGCTATAAACTTGAAGACCTCACGGGCATAAGCCCTGATTTCTGCATGCATAGAATTAACTTAGAAGAAGGCCAAAGACCTTGTGTTCAGGGTCAACGCCGTCTTAACCCAAATATGCAAGAGGTAGTTAAAATTGAAGTTCTGAAACTGCTAGATGCTGGCATAATCTATGCACTTTCTGACTCAAAATGGGTTAGCCCTGTCCAAGTTGTTCCCATGAAAGGAGGAACAACAGTAGTCAAAAATGAGAAGAACGAGCTCATCCCCACAAGGATTGTGACGGGATGGCATATGTGCATTGACTACAGGAAGTTGAATCAATCCACTAGAAAAGATCACTATCCTCTGCCCTTCATTGATCAAATGTTAGAGAGGTTAGCTTGCCACAAATATTTCTGTTATTTGATGGTTACTCAGGATTTTTCCAAATTCCTATCCACCCTGAGGACCAAGAGAAAACCACCTTCACCTGTCCCTATGGCACTTTTGCTTATCGCCGAATGCCATTTGGCTTGTGTAATGCACCTGCAACTTTCCAGCGTTGCATGACTAGTATCTTTTCTGATTTTGTTGAGACTATCATGGAAGTATTTGTTGGAGTAGGTGTCCTCCACAAAAGTGCGCCACATAATAAATCTTATTATGGAATATAATTGGGATATTTATTGACTATATATATGATTAGTCAGTTGATTACCGTAAATCAATAACGGTTGGCTGACTAGAGTTTGACGTTATTGTCGTTTGACGGCGGTGATCAACTGATCCCTTTCGGTCACACCTAAAGGATGAAATCCAAATAGTAACTAATTATTTGTATACGATACAGTTAATTAGTACATTACATATATTCGATATGTACGAGAGTTAATTATTAGAAAATGAGTTAAGAACTCAAATTCGATTAAGCTTATTTTTCAATTAGGCGATAATTGACTAATAAATTTATATCTTATTTTAATACGATTAAATAAGATTTAACTTAGTAATTAATCGTTAAATTACTAAATTAGTTGAGGGTTTGAGATAGAGGTAATTAGTTAATTATATTTACAAGGAGTTGTAAAATAAATTAACTAAGCATTGGGGACCCATATATATTGATATAATGTAAATATTACTTACAATGTTAAGTACATATTATTTATTTAATTGAGTCATATAATTGTTATATGATCAAATTAACACTTAATTATACAAGATAATTAACCATATGATCAATAAGTATTTGTAAGACAAATATCAAAAATCAAAATGGACCAAACTAAGGCCATTGTGACCGGTTGGCTAGTAGTTACATGGTGATGATTTTGTTCTTTTTTTTACTCTTTAGTTACTTTATGAAAGTGACATAACAAGTAGTAAACAATCATCATTTGTTCTACAACACTCCACTCCAATGCATGTGAACAAATTAAACAAAATAATAGTCCATTTGTGGACATAGTAAACCGGCCAAATGGCCTATAAAATGATCAAGTGTTGCTCATTTTTTACTTACTTCATTTTGTGCTTTGTTTTCTTACTTCTCTCAAAACCTCATATTCTTACTAAAACTCTCAAACACTAATATTTACTAAGTATTACTAGTGTAGTAATATAGTCATAATATTAGTAGAATAATATCTATCTTATTATCTAGTTAATAATAAGGGTAGATTATTTGGGTTAATCTTGGTGCAACTTAGAGGAGATCTTCTACTTTGGAGATTATTTGTGTTCATCCATATTATTAGCTCAAGAACAACAAGAAGGAGTTCTTGTTGTGCCCTTATATTTTCCATATCAATGTGAGGAAATTTCTTCTTTTATATAAATGCCTTTATATTTGCATGCATGTTACATAGATCATTATAAACTAAATTAAAAAGTAATTTAGTAAATAATTAGAGGAGTCTAATTAAGGTCTATGGACTTTCAGTATTTATGGACGACTTTAGCGTCTATGGCATTTCCTTTGATAGCTGTTTGACAAATCTGTCTAAAGTGCTAAAACGCTGTGAAGAAGTCGACCTTGTTCTCAACTGGGAAAAGTGTCACTTCATGGTGAACAAAGGTGTAGTTTTAGGTCACGTCATTTCTGAAAGAGGTATTGAAGTGGATCGAGCTAAGATCCAAGTTATTGAGCAACTGCCACCACCTGCTAATGTAAAAGGAATCAGGAGTTTCCTTGGCCACGCCGGTTTTTACCGACGGTTTATTAAAGATTTTTCTAAAATAGCCAAGCCCCTGACTGAGCTCCTTTTTAAGGATGCGCCTTTTAATTTCACGAAGGAATGCCTTGAGGCATTCAACAAAATCAAACGCGCTCTAATCACCGCACCTATAATCCAGTCACCTGATTGGAATCTTCCATTTGAGCTTATGTGCGATGCGAGTGATTACGCCGTTGGAGTTGTTTTGGGGCAAAGAAAGGAAAAGTTCCTTCATGCTATTTACTATGCTAGTAAAACCTTAGATCCTGCCCAAATCAACTATGCCACTACTGAAAAAGAACTTCTTGCCATTGTCTACGCTTTAGACAAATTCCGTTCTTACCTTATAGGATCGAAAGTCATCGTTTACACTGACCACGCTGCTTTGAAATATCTGCTTTCAAAGAAAGAGGCAAAACCTCGGCTTATCCGATGGATCTTGCTCCTTCAAGAGTTCGATCTAGAGATCTGGGATAAGAAAGGAGCAGAAAATGTAGTCGCTGACCATCTTTCAAGGATAAGAGTAACTGAAATAGGACTGCCAACACCAATTAATGATTAATTTGCTGATGATTCATTAATGGCAATTACTGACTCTTCTCCTTGGTATGCTGATATGGCCAATTTTCTTGTCAGTCGACAACTACCTTCTGATCTTTCTTATAACCAAAGGAAGCGATTTTTGCATGATGCAAAGTTCTACGTTTGGGATGACCCTTATCTTTTCAAGCAGTGTTCTGATGATCTTTATAGACGATGTATCCCTCAGTGGGAAGTTAAAGGAGTTTTAGAAGGATGCCACTCATCTGCTAATGGTGGTCATCATGGTCCGTCCAAGACCGTAGCCAAAGTCTTACAATCCGGGTTTTTCTGGCCCTCGATGTTTAAAGATTCAAAAGATTTTGTTATGGCTTGTGACGCTTGTCAACGAATGGGTCAAATATCCAAGAGACATGAAATGCCTCAAAACGGCATATTAGAAGTTGAAATATTCGATGTCTGGGGTATTGACTATCAAGGACCATTCCCTTCTTCTAACGGAAATCGTTACATCTTAGTCGCTGTTGACTATGTTTCCAAGTGGGTAGAAGCAATCGCCACTCCCACTAATGATGCTAGAGCTGTGATACGGCTATTTAATAAGATCATCTTTCCACGTTTTGGTGTACCCAGAGCCATGATTAGTGATCGGGGAACTCACTTTGGAGAAAAGCAGTTAGATACTCTGCTTGCTAAATATGGTGTGTATCACAGACGAGGATTAGCCTACCATCCCCAGAGCAACGGTCAAGTAGAAGTCTCAAATAGAGAGTTGGAAACAATTCTTCAGAAAGTAGTCTCAAGATCTAGAACTGACTGGAGTAATAAGCTCGATGATACCTTATGGCCTTATCGCACAGCTTTCAAACCCCCGATTGGAACATCTCCTTATCGATTGGTTTATAGAAAGGCATGTCATCTTCCTGTCGAGTTAGAGTATAAAGCTTACTGGGCTATCAAAGAGCTAAATTTAGACACTAAGCTTAGCGCTGATAGGAGACTCTTGCAACTAAATGAGCTAGAGGAATTTCGTTTGCAAGCTTATGAGAATTCTAGGATCTATAAGGAGAAAACGAAGCGTTGGCACGACAAGAGGATAATTAAGAAAGAATTTAATGTCGGTGACCAAGTACTTCTTTTCAACTCCCGTCTGAAAATTTTTCCAGGAAAACTTCATTCCCGATGGTCTGGACCATTCACTGTCACAGATGTGAGCAAGTACGGCTATGTGGAACTAGTGACTTGCAATGGTGAGAAATTCAAAGTTAATGGACACAGACTGAAACTCTATTATAGCAATTCTATCATCGGATGTTTAGATATTGTCTATACGGAGCGTCCATCCTCAACCCAATGATTCTAATGAAAAATTCGTCGAGCAAGACGTTAAACAAGCGCTTCTCGGGAGGCAACCCGTGTTTTCCCTTTTTGCATTTTTTATTTTTCCCTTTTACGTTGTTTTGTTAGATTTCTTTGCAGATGAAAGAATTTTTGGAAGAATCTCTGACGACCTTCCTTGTCAAAAGTCCAAAAGGCTAGCTTGGGGGAGTCCGCACTGGCTAGTACACTTCATTCTTCTTTCATTTTTCCTTTCTTCCCATTAAGCATCTCATTGCATATTTAGCTTTTGTGCTCACATTGAGGACAATGCGATGTTTAGCTTGGGGGAGGGATTGCATTTTCCCATTTTTGCATTTTAGTTATATTTTTCATATTTTGAATAAAAGAAAGAGAAGAGTTTTGAGAAAATTTAACAATTTTTGAACACAATTGAATGCTTTTCATGCTTTGCTTGCTTGTTTACTGTACTATCATGTTACATTTCCCAAACTTAGAGCTTTCAAAAGATAATGATTCAATATTCATTGAATTATACATACATGGGGATGTCTTGTACACAGTAGGCATGGAATGAATCTATACATGAGTACGCTTGATCTTGACATTTGGCAAGTTACATATATTGTAAGTTAGAACCTCCTTAGACTGGTACATCCATACCCAGTCTCATCTAGGTGTGTGTAGTTCTCCTTGTGATGTGTGTCATGTCAAAACGCATAAGTATGGTTCTCATTTCATTTCCATAAGCATTGCATTCATGATTCACTAAGATTTGAAGCCTTTTTCACTTTAATTTGCCCTTCAAAATTAGCCCCTTCATACAAGTGTTTCACAAAATAATAGCTACAGATAAAAACTGCCTACCTATTGAGCTAGTAGCTAGACGATGGTGTGTGGGTGCTCTTTTGAGAAGATCTGTTCTTATCTGTCAAAGTGAATTGGGAAAACGAAAAGTTCAAGAAGTGAATTTGTGTTCAGAAAAGAAAAAAGAAAAGAAGAAAAAAAAAGAAAAAAAAGAAAAAAAAAGAAAAATCAAAAAGAAAGAAAAAGAAAAAAGTAAAGAAGTTGTGAGTATCTCCTAAAAAAAAACAGTCAATATAAAGAAGGAGTTCACTCTTGTGTTTCGTGTGAAAAAAATCCAAATTGTTACTTCTGCCTTCAACATTCGTTTTCTGGGAACTAATCGAAAGTTTGGATTGAGTTTTCATTTATCATTGGTCAGTTGCTAGCTCACTATAACCTTCACATGACCATAACTATTTGTCCACCTTTCACCCATTTCCCAAAGCCTTCTTCTCATTTTTCGGCTTCTTTTCTATGTGCATTGTGATCTTTGACTTGTGTTTTGAATTGTTTACCATATTAGATTGCGGACACATTTTCATAAGTCGTAGATAGGTGAGTGTCTCAAAACATTTACACATAAAGAAATCACCTTTTACATACAATGAGTGTTCGAGTGTGCCGTGAGAGTCCATTTGTCAAAAGATCATGCAAGAGCCGAAAATCTGTAGTGAAATTCTTTGTGCTACGTCGTTATGTAAATCTCAGCCATGTCTATGTATCATTCTTGTCCACGTTGTTTTTGGGTTATGATTCATTATGTTTCCAAAGCTTTATGTTGAGATTTGTTTCCTGATGGTGTAGTAGCCAATACTTGCAACCTTGTCCTGGTATTGTTTGTTATGTTTGCTTGAGGACAAGCAAAGGTTTAGCTTGGGGGAGTTTGATAAGTGAATATTTGTATGATTTTAACCCTCACTTTAGCTCGGTTTTGTTTGTCATTTGTTCTTTGTTAAGCCGTTTTATGAGCTAATATCGTCTTCTAGCGAATTCTTGTTTTCTAACTTGTTTTGTAGGGAAAGTGATGTTTCTACGCCCTTTTTCTATATTCCCAAGCATTTGCCTAGAACCCGACGATTTGAATATGCAAGCTTGACCGTGTGTAAGGCATTTCGAGAAGGTTCACTAACTTAAGGGAGAGAAGAAGCAAAGACGATTTTGTAGTTGTCGGAAGACCGATCAATTAGACGGGAGAATTCATCGTTTTACATCATATCCAAGCAACAAACCCGATTTTAGAGTCAAGGGGGATGTTGTAAGTCAAGTCAAAGCGAAGGAAGTTGAAGAGTTAATCAAGAGCTTCCAGAAGACAACTTACCCGATCGAGTATTCCTGCTGCTCAGTGCATTGCGTCTCCTTCATCCTATTTTTGACCTATGCATTTATTGCTCGACCTCTTCTCCACGAAACCCTTATACTATAAATAGATGTGCCAAGCCCCTCATATCATCATCCATAAAGATAATCCATCATACAATCTATCTTACATGATCTAGTCTTATATTTCCTTTTAGCTTTAGTCTTTCTAGTTTAGATTCTCTTCTTCTTTTGTCATTTGTTTCTAGTTTATTTCTGTCCATTTCCTTTCAAAAATTTAGCTTAGCTCAATAAGAATTTCAATCTTTGTATCTACTAGTCGGGTTCAAGAGTTGTAATTCAAAGTACGGTATTTCTATGCGAGGGATTTCTATTATTGTTATCGCTTTCATCGTTGATCGTCACCTAGGTATTCCTAATTTCTCCTTTGCTTATTGTTATTTATTGCTTTCCATTTGGTTGTCATTTTCTATTTCATTAGATTCATTTTCATGTTGTTATAATCATTGTTTCATTGCTTAGATTGTCGTATAGCGTCGTTATTATCGCCACATAGAAAGTCTAAATTATTGTCAAAATCAACTAATTATGCTTACCTCAACTTTCATTGTTAATATCAACATAACCATGAGTGAGTAGTCACCTTTCTAGGGTGTAGGGTAGCCATGTTAGATTGATTAAAATATGATAATTGGATAAAGGAAATTGTGCTTTTAAAATATTGTGTCTATGCATGTTTGGACTTTAACGATAGTTGACGATTCTTGATCACAATCATTGACTAGTGTGGAATTCTTTTCCAAGGTAGATATATAAAGGGATCGAAAAGACAAAGCGTGACATAGTGGATTAAGACCTAGTAAATCGCACTAAAAGCCTGCTAGACCATCTGATCTATGATTGTAATGAACACACCATTCTTACGAACGCTCAATGAATTGCTTGCATATCCTAAATCCAATTTGGTCAATCTACATGTGTGAACCTACTTCCCTAGATGCTTCTCATTATTGTTAATCTATCATTTGCTTTATTGTTTTCATTCTAGTTTGTTTTTATTTCGTTTTTATTTATGCCATTCATTAGTTTAGACATCACCAAATCCAAAACCCATAAAATCATTAGATAAAACTCAATTGCGAGACGAATCACAATCCATAGGAAACACCATCTCCCTGAGGATCGACCCCTACTTCCCTAATTACATTAATTTGTTATTAGCCTAGTCTGGGTAATTTATCTTTGCATCAGGCTTGCGACAGGCTCGATCATCGAGTCATGCAATAAATCCACCCGTACAGCACACATATCATTTCTATCATGTGTTGGAGCCAGTGTCCTCCACAGTTAGTGCAATAACATAAATAAATCTCTATAGGTTCACAGGGTATACTTTGTATTGTAATCAGTTGATTAACGTTTATCGATAACGGTTGGCTTGCTAGATAAGTTTGACGTTATTGTCATAAAGATGGCGGTGATCAACTGGTCCCTAAAAGTCACACCTAAAGGATGTGATTGAGAGATGTGATTATTTGAGAAAATAATCATATTGATGCCTTATTAAATGACTAAAAGGTTAGTCGGTGTTTTTTGACTAAAAGGTTAGTCAATGTGATGATGATATAATTATTTAATAACGATTAAATAATGTTAGCTAAGACGAATTAACTGTAATTCGTAATTAAATATAAAATGTTATATTTAGTTGTAGTATATAATGTGAGCTTAAACGAATTTAAATGTTAATTCGTAATTAAACATAAACCGTTATATTTAATTAGCAGGATTATAAATATACTGATATTTATAATTGAAGTATATATTATACGATTGTCATAATAATTGTTATGTTAATATATCCACTGCAAAATGTTGTAATGGACCTTATTAATATATGACAACATATTAGACAAATATAATATGTATAACATTATATTAAATGGAAGCGAATTTAACCGAAAATGAGTCCAGATTACTCTTTGGAATTTCGGTCAAAATGGTAACAAAATAAGAGAAAAATAACCCTTATTTTTCTCCTATGTGTGCCGTGACCTAGGGAGTATATGGAGGAGTTTTAGACTCATTCCAACTCTCTAATTATTCATCATCAATTTCACATCTAAAAAAAAGAAAAGATACAGACTCTTTTCTCTCTAATTTTCTAGCAAAATACAAGGGCATTTCTCTATCAATCTTGGGTGAGACGATTAGGAGGATATCTGCTTTGATATCTGTTCTTAGGCCGAATTTACGAGGACTAAAGGTTATTCCTAATCCCTTTGTTTATTATGCAATTTCGTTTATGACTTGTTAATCATATAAATCATAATTTCATTATAATCCTGTAAGATTAAAAAGATGTATACGGATATATTCCCACAAGTGGTATCAGAGCCAGGTTCTAAGAAGCATCACAACTCTCGCAAAGGGTGATGTGGACCTGCGAGTGGGGAATGGAGCTAGAGTTGCTGCCGTTTCAGTGGGAACATATGTAATCCAACTCCCTAGTGGTTTTGAGGTATTGCTGAATAATTGTTACTATGTACCCAGTTTGTCGAAAAACATTATTTCTGTTTCCGTACTTGATAAGGACGGTTTTTCATTTTTAATAAAGGATAATAGCTGTATTTTCTCTTTAAACGATATGATTTATGGTAAAGCAGTTTCCATGAATGGAATATATGTTTTAGATCAAACCACAGATATAATGCATGTGAATAATAAGAAAGCAAAGGTTGGTGACAAAGATCAAACCTATCTATGGCATTGCCGTATGGGACACATAAATGAAAAACGCGTGAAAAAGCTCATTGATAATGGGACTATTTCCCCATTTGACTATGAATCTTTTGGCACGTGTGAATCATGTCTCATAGGCAAAATGACTCAAATTTCCTTCAAAGGTGTTGGAATGCGCGCTGCTGACCTATTAGGACTCATACATACTGATGTGTGTGGACCTATGTCAATCAACGCTAGAGATGGCTATAGGTATTTTATCACTTTCACGGACGATTTGAGTAGATGTGGTTATGTCTACTTAATGAAGCATAAAAGTGAGTCCTTTGACAAGTTCAAGGAATTCCAGAATAAGGTTGAAAACCAGCTGGATCGAAAGATTAAAGCACTACGTTCAGATCGTGGTGGCGAATATCTTTCGAATGAGTTTGATCAACACCTTAAAGACTGTGGTGTAGTACTACAGTTAACTTCACCTGGAACACCACAATTGAATGGTGTGTCCGAACGGAGAAATCGAACATTACTTGATATGGTTCGATCCATGATGAGTCACACGGTTGTACCTGACTCATTATGGGGATATGCTCTATTGTCAGCTGCTCTAATACTTAACCGAAGTCCGTCTAAAGTTGTAGACAAGACTCCATATGAATTATGGAAGGGAACGGTCCCTAACTTGTCCTTTATTCGGGTTTGGGGCTGCGAGGCTTATGTCAAATGGAGACCTGACGATAACCTCGGCCCACGATCCGGATCAAGACATAACTTTATTGAGTTATCCCAAAAGGGATGTTTGGTCCATTACTTTACCTCGCCTACCGACATCGAGTTTTGTGTTGGCGGCTCGTGGACGTTCTTAGAAAAGAAATTCTCGAGAATAGAACAAGTAATGGAACCTTCGATCTGTCGGAGATTCAAGAACCAACAACCGAGCAACCAATGGAGGAAACTGTTCCTTCATCATCGGCTGCGGTAAATATTCCTGAGGAACCTAGAAGGTCGGGTAGAGTCTCCATTTCTCCAGACAGATACATTGGTATGGTCGAGGAGAATGGGAGAGATGACGTTTTACTCCTAGAGAGTAACGAACCCGCTACCTATAAAGGTGCCATGACCTGTTCCGACTCTAAGCTATGGCTTGAGGCCATGCAATCCGAGATGGACTCTATGTATGAGAATGACGTATGGGATCTGGTTGACTTACCTGATAAGGTTCGGCCTCTTCAGTGCAAATGGCTTTATAAAATAAAGCATTCTGTAGAAGGACAACAAGATACATACAAGGCACGACTAGTGGCAAAGGGTTTCACTCAAGTGCAAGGATTGCACTATGATGAAATTTTTGCACCCGTAGTTATGCTGCGTTCCATTCGGATAATCTTAGCGATTGCCGCATTTCATGACTATGAAATTTGGCAAATGGATGTGAAAACCGCCTTCTTAACGTTCTTTGGAGGAGGAGTTGTACATTGTACAACCCTGAAGGTTTCATTGATCTAAACATCCTAATACGGTTGCAAGCTTTAAGCGTTCCATTTATGGACTTAAGCAAGCTTTCTCGTAGTTGGCAATCATCGTTTTCGACCAGTGATAAAAAAGGAAAAGAGAATGGATTTACTCGATCGGTCGAGGAACCATGCTTATATATCAAGTCGAGTGGGAGCAAGATTGTCTTCCTAATATTGTATGTCTATGACATACTCTTGATTGGGAATGACATACCTCTCTTAACTTCGGTAAAAGTTTGGTTAAAGAACCATTTCCAGATGAAAGATCTGGGCAAGGCACAAAGAATTTTGGGGATCCGTATCTACAGAGATAGATCACGACGAATGTTATCCCTCAGTCAGGAGTCTTATATAGATAAGATTCTTGAGAGGTTCAGCATGACCAACTCCAAGAAGGGGAACCTTCCAATGATTTATGGGATGCAGTTGAGTAAAGTTAGGCACCAAAGACATCGTAAGAGGTCGAGCGCATGAGTCGGGTTCCTTATGCATCAGCTATAGGATCGATCATGTATGCCAAGATATGCACACGTCCTGACGTGGCATATGCATTGAGTATGACGAGTCGGTACCAAGGCAATCCAGGTGAAACACATTGGATGGCTGTTAAGAATATCCTTAAGTACCTACGGAGGACTAAGGATTGGGTATTGACTTATGGAGGTGACACTGAGCTATGCGCAATCGGTTACGCAGATGCTAGCTTCCAAACGGATCGAGATGACTCGAAATATCAGTCTGGATTCGTTTTTACTCTTAATGGCGCTGCGGTCAGCTGGAAAAGCTCCAAACAAAGTGTTATAGCAGATTCTACGACTGAGTCCGAGTAATATGCTGCTTCAGAGGCTGCGAAGGAAAGCTATAGAGCGTTCAATTCTTACAAGGATAACTGAGTTCCTAGTTCGGATGACCCGATCACCATCTATTGTGATAATAGTGGTGCCATCTTCCAGGCTAGGGGCCTAAGTCCAGCAACAAGTTAGGGAATGGCATGTACAACGGAAGCTCACATGATTCGAGCTTACGTTGGAGCAAAGGGGAGATAGTGATAGACCAAGATGCTACGGATGATAACGTTGCAGATCCTTCACTAAACCATGAGATATGAAAGCATGAAGGGCACATTATTTCCATGGGAATCAAAAGTGTTCCTGAGTTGTATTAGTTGTTTTAGATGGATTAGACACCTGTATCTTTTTCATAAAACTATCTATGAAATCATCGTATTGTTTTATATTTTGTTTTTCATGTGGGTTGTACTGACAACATTGAACACCACAAAGTGAAATGAATTACATTATATTTGTTTTGGTCCGTAATCGCCTACATGAGATGATAACTCTGGCAATTATTCTGTGAAGTCGATTGATGGTGGGTTCAACGAGCCATAAGTCAAACAGTTGACTGATCGATCACATATGCGAGTTATAATGATACGTCGCAGGACAATTTTGTGACAACGTTATGGAGTCCTAAATGTTTCAGAACATTAGGTGTCAGGTCGTGGATAGGACGTCCATAGTGTTCCTAGAGTCGATTCTTTTGACTATCGACTGTCTCTTGAGATTAAGGCAGTTTTTGGGTGACTTTGGTTTCTTTCTCATGATCGACCGTAACAGGAGGCTAAGTAGATTTTTACTGGGTTATTTCATACTGCGCTTGTATCTGCAAGATTCGAGTTGAACAGAAAATATCCAACCTTTTCAGGTTATGTTTTTTTTTCTCAGGGACCACTCGAGGAGCGTAACTGAAATGCATGGCCCATGCTAGAATAAAGAGTCTTTATCAGTTAAGTTAACTCTCTAGTGGAAACCACTCTTGATACTGATCACTTGTAACACTACGACCTTTGTGAATTCGGACTTGTGCAAATTGGGTTACATTGAGTGGGAGAAATTTATTATGGATATGAGAATCGGTTATCGCACATACACTTTTACGGACAAGTGGGAGATTGTTGGAGCTAGTGTCCTCCACAGTTAGTGCAATAACATAAATAAATCTCTGTAGGTTCACAGGGTATACTTTGTATAATAATCAGTTGATTAACGTTTATCAATAACGGTTGGCTTGCTAGATAAGTTTGACGTTATTGTCATACAGATGGCGGTGATCAACTGGTCCCTAAAAGTCACACCTATAGGATGTGTTTGAGAGATGTGATTATTTGAGAAAATAATCATATTGATGCCCTATTATATGACTAAAAGGTTAGTCAGTGTATTTGACTAAAAGGTTAGTCAATGTGATGATGAGACGATTATTTAATAACGATTAAATAATATAAGCTGAGACGAATTAAAAGTAATTCGTAATTAAATATAAACTGTTGTATTTAATTAGCATATATATAATGTAAGCTTATGCGAATTAAAATGTTAATTCGTAATTGAATATAAAATGTTATATTGAATTAGCAAATTATAATTATACGGATAATTATAATTAACGTATATATTATACGATTGTCATATTAGATGTTATCAGACCGGTATTAATGTATCGACTACAAAATGTTGTATGGACATATTAATACATGACAACACAAATGACATTTATAATAATAATACACATTATATATTAAAGCGAATTTAACCGAAATAAAGTCCATATTCACTCTGGAATTTTCGGTCCATTAGTGGTTAATTAGAGGAGAAAATATCTCCCCATGTAACCGAATTTGGGCCGTGAGAAATGAATAGAAGGGTGAAAAATTGAGTTTTTCTTCTAACCCTAATTCATTCTCTCTTGTGTGCCTCCATCTCTACACATCGCAAAATTAAAAAAGTTAACAGTAACTTTTCATAAAACATTCTGGCAAATTCAAGGGCATTTCTCATTCTATCTTGGGTGCTACGATTAGGATATA
Organism: Heliosperma pusillum; assembly: GCA_022085475.1. NCBI lineage: Eukaryota > Viridiplantae > Streptophyta > Magnoliopsida > Caryophyllales > Caryophyllaceae > Heliosperma > Heliosperma pusillum. The sequence goes on along the minus strand of JAIUZE010073284.1, from coordinate 128,887 downwards.
TCATCATTTTGATATTGTTCTTAGGCCTTTAAATCAAGGACTAAAGGTTATTTCTAATCTCTCGCTTATTATGCATTTTCGTTTATGACTATTAATCATATAATCATAATTTCATTATAATCCTGAATGATTTAAAGGGAAGTATACGGATATTGTCCCACATGCGCCACAATGTTTTCAACCCGGCCCCTAATACCTTTTCCGGTCATCCAGTCACTATGACGATTCTTTGGAACGCCAATTAACTCCTCAGGGGAGAGATGAGCGTAACAATATGCAAGAGCTTCGTCTAATATAGCGCGTTCAGCAATACAACCTTCTGGACGATACCGATTAGATGTATAGTCCTTGTACACTTTCATCAATCTTTCGAAAGGATACTGGTATCTCAAGTACACGGGCCCAAGGTACAAAATCTCCCTAACCAAGTGAGTGGTCAGGTGAATCATGATAGTGAAGAAAGAGGGTGGAAAATACATTTCAAAATGACAAAGAGAGGTGACAACGAGGTCCTGCAATGAATCCGCATCATCGGGATCGATGACTTTATCGCATATGGACTGGAAGAAGAGACAGAATCTGGTAATAGCATATCGTACCTTTTCAGGTAAAATGGAACGAATAGCCACGGATAGTAATTGTTGCATCAAAGTGTGGCAATCATGTGACTTTAACCCGGTGAGTTTTAGGTCTTGCATCGACACAAGGCTTTTGATGTTGGACGAATAACCATGTGGCACTTTAATTCCATTCAAGCATGCACAAAATTCTTGTTTCTCATTCCGTGAAAGGGTATAAGCTGTTGGCGGTAAAAATGTATCATTACCTCTCTTCTGTGGTGCCAACTCTAGCCTAATACCCATCATTTGCATATCTTCCCTAGCTGCGGCGTTATACTTTGTTTTACCGGGAACATTCAGGAGGGTATTGATAATATTATCACAGATATTTTTCTCAATGTGCATGAAATCGAGGCAATGCCTGACCTCCAGGTCAGGCCAATATGGAAATTTATCAAAAAATATGGATCTTTTCTTATACCCACGAGTAGCCAATTTATTAGAGTCGTTCTTCTTCCCATATTTTATCTCAATATGCTTTACTTTCTGATAAACTTCATGCCCACTCAAAATTCTAGGAGGTTGACGAAGTTCTTGATGTCCATTAAATGCTTTCTGCTGCTTGCGATAACAATGGTCAGGATCCAAGCCCCTCCTATTTCCCAAATACACATACTTATGAGAACACTTCAAGTATTCAGACTCGATATCCTCCCCACACAATGGACATGCCTCTTTCCCATGCACAGTATGCCTAGAAAGGTCGCCATAAGCCGGATAGTCGGTTATTGTACACAATAACATCGCTCTCAAATTGAAAGTTTCATTCTTATATGCATCAAATACTTCTATCCCACTATCCCACAAAATTCGCAAATCATCTAAAAGAGGTTCCAAATAGACATCTATATTATTTCAGGTTGTTTAGGGCCGGAAATTAACAACGACAACATCAAATACTTTCTTTTCATGCACACATATGGAGGTAAGTTATATATTGCCAACACTACTGGCCAAGTACTATGTTGGGTACTCATGTTTCCATGTGGGTTCATTCCATCAGTGGACAGCGCTAGACGTAAGTTTCTAGGTTCAATGCCGAACTCGGGATACTTAGCGTCGAACGATTTCCATTGCATACCATCTGCCGGGTGTCTTAGCTTCCCATCATTTATTCTTCCAGTTTCATGTCAAGTTAACATTTTTGAATCATTGCTATTCGCAAACATCCTTATGAATCTTGGTATCACTGGAAAATAGCAAAAGGCCTTAGCCGGGATCCCTTCCTTATCCTTATAACGCCACACAAAACAAACCGGACAATTGGTTAAGTTTTGATATAATTTTCGATACAATACGCAGTCATTTGGACATGCATGTATTTTCTCATATTTCATACTCACCCCTCTAATTAGTTTTTTAGCCTCATATGTCTTAACGGGAAGAACATTACCATCTGGAAGCATGTCGTTTATCAAGGCTAATAAACTAGTGAAACACGTGTCACTCACCCCATTTGCCCCCTTGATATTATACAACTTCACCACAGCCGACATTTTTGTGTACTTACAACCAGGGTACAGAGGCGCTTCAGACTCACACAACTTCTCATACATGTTGTCAAGGTCATCCAAATTAATATTGTTATCTTCAAAAGCATTTGATTCATCATCTTTTTCTTCATTATCTGTAGACCCAACATTCAACTTGTCTGCTTCCAACTCAACATACTCGGCAAACTCGGGATCATCAGTTATCCTTTCGTATACCTCAAGATCATCTTCTTCAAAGCTATTCTCTTCCTCTAATGATTCCCCATGAAAAATCCAACGGGTATAGGATCGACTAAAACTATACTTTTCTAGGTGAATTTTAACGTCCGGAATAGCCATATACCTAATATTACCACATCTTTCACAAGGGCATGGAATACTAGAAGAACCATTCAAATTGTTCGCAACGACTTCATAAAATTCAGCTAAACCATCCTTATAGTTTGGGTCACTCATATTCGCAGCATTCATCCAAGTTCGAGTCATTTATCTACATTCGTAATATATATAGTATTCAGAAAATCCAACTAATTAAAACTAATTCAATAATAAGCCAACTAATTCAGAAAATGCAATATATATATATAAGGCAACTAATTCACAAATAAACGAAATTCAGGAAATCAATAAAGCAAAATTATTAGAATTGAACAATTCAGCAAAACTAATAAAAATAATACCTGATTAATAAGAAATAGCAGACGGAGATGATGACAGAGAGACGATCAGGGAGTATGTCTTAGTGTTTGTGGATTTTGTGTTGCAGTATAATCGCTTTGTGTTTGTGTTTTTGTGTTGCAGTACAGTATTATTAGTGTTGTGTGTTTTTTTATCTTTATTAACAAATATTGACAACGGTTATTATTCATAGTAAATTGTTGTTATTAGTTTATATATTTACAACGGTTAACAAAGTTCTAACCGTTGTTACAACTAACAACAACGTACAACAAAATAATACCGTTGTTATTAATTTACGCCAAATTTTGTGCCAAATTAATAACACATTATAACAACGGGTTTGTTCGTGACCGTTGTTATTACTTTTCTTCATTTTGCGCCAAATTAATAACAACGGATATAGAGTAAACTGTTGTTATTAGTTTATATATTTACAACGGTTATTTTAGTTCGACCCGTTGTTAAAACTAATAACAACGGACGAAAAAATAATACCGTTGTTATTAGTTTTAATAAAATTCCGCGGAAAAATAATAATCCATTCGACAACGGTTTTTCTTAATTTTCGTGAATAAGCGTTGTTGATGGGGCGTTGTTATTGCCTGAATTTGTAGTAGTGAAGGGTGAAAACGACAAATGAGTGCTCAATATAATCCAACAACCAAGACTCAACAACTACTCAAGGCATACATGACTTAAATGAGTTAAACATCCAAAACTGTCACTAAACATGTGAATAAGGCATAAATAAATGCATCAATAATAAACAAGAGTCAATACATGTTACTAAGCATTAGACCAAGTTTAAGAATCATAATCAATAAGAACCATAAAGCCCAACTCAAAACAACATGTTTGGAAACCATCTAAAACAAGGGTCAACTTTCAACGGTCATAATTAGAGTTCTAGACATGCAAATGCAAAAATTCCAAGTGGAAGTGATATCTTATTCCCTTATGGTTCCAACGGCAGGTCACACGCCCAAACAAAAACTAGTAGCGAAGGAGATATGACCATTTTACGAAAAAGGGGTCGGTGCAAGAAAACTTCACTCGCCCGGGTAAAATTTCGCCCGGCCAGGTGAAATGTCACCCGCCGGCTCCCAGACAAATTTTAAGCCATTCCAGACAACTTTTGTACCGCGCAAAATTTTGCTCGGTCGGGTGAAATTTCACCTGTCGTCATCACACGAGCTATGAACATGAATCTTCATCTCATTCCTTGGGTTGGAAGATGATTGTTCAAACTCTATACTCAACATACAAGATCATACCACAAACAATGAATGAACAAGGATTAAAGACATTAAAATTATCATTTAGATTAACACAAAAAAAATCCAACTTTAAGCCAAACAATCTTAAGCCCATTTGTAATTACCAACACATACCATTATAAATCATCATTTAACATAACATATGAGCATCATAACATTCCATATGACATTAAAAGCATAATTAAACTATCATTTAAGACTTAAATATAAGTTTAAGTTACAAGAAGGGAGTTCATCATCAACACTACCAATTTTCATCAATTAGAGACTTAGATGATGAAATTCAGCAATTAAACATATTGTAGTCATGGATCTATACTTGCAATTACACAAGAACTCATCTTTAATATGAAAACTAGCCTAAAACACATAGAAAAGCACATAAAATGTGATACCGAGTAACCCGTTAACATTACCTCGAATCTTCACTCTTCTAAGTCTTCCTCCACTAAGTAGTAATCCTTGTCCGGGTCTTGTAAATCTTCTCCTAAAATTTTATCATAAAAGATGACTAAAATTCATCTTTGAGAAAGATGGAAAAACTGAATAAGAGAAAGATTGTAAATTTCTTACCTAGCAAGATAGAGGGGAATGAGAGGGGAAGAATGAGCTAAAATGTGGAAGATTTGAGTGTGAAATGAGGGAGATAAGTGAATTTGAAACTTGGTGGTTTAGAGAGTAATAATGGTGGGTAAGGCTTTAGGAGTGAGTGATGGAGATGATAGAATAGATGCTGAAAAATGAGAGAGAAAAAGGTGAGTGACAAGTGGGCTAACTTTGGTGAGTGAAAAATAGAAAGGCCTAATAGACACTTGGGGTCTCACCCACTTGGATTTCCGAGTAGAATTCGAATACGAACTTGGAATTGATGGAATAGACACTGATTTAGCCCAACTAACTAATTTGCTAATTAAATCTAACATTAAAACTAACTAATAATAATGAAATATTACTAAAGTCTAATCCATAAAATTGCGGGTGTTACACCCACATTAAGACAGAAGATCAACTTAGTTTCACTAAACAGACTTTGATCAATTGATCACATTTTAACACAGATCAATTATCACGCCTGGTTTCAACTACAGGCAAAGCACATATTGAACAATTGTTTGAGAGAAATCTCATGGTCTTTTTTTTCATTCAAAATAATTTACTCAATTCAGTAGAGGAAGGGGTCCTTATATAAGTGTCTTCCTTGATTTTACAACATCTGAAAACCTACATTCAAAGGGCCAAGAATTGTCTTAGGAAGAGTTCAAAATATCAGCAATATTTTACAAATCTAAAATGTAAATAAAATAGACTGAAATAAACTAATGCAGACTTGGTTGTTGTAGAAAAGTTATTGTTGTTGTTGGCTAGCTGCAGCCGGTTCAAAGTGGCGGAGATATGGACGAGCTGAATTAAATGCTCCCCTTAGCTTGTTGTTGAGGTTGCCTGATAGTAGGAGGGAACACTCCAAAAGGCATTGAAAACAACATTGGCTTTGCCTGACAAAAAGAGGAAAGATTGATTTTTCCTTTTAAGCTTGTCTGTAGTCAACTTGAGGCTCGAAGTTAGGCTTGTTTAACTCGGAATTAACCTTGGATGTTTAGGACTAGTTTTAGGCTAATTGGCCCTACTTTCTGCTAGCCAAGGTGGCAGCTGGTAGTTGTTGTTTGTTTGGCTCATGCTAGCTCTCAAAGTAGATAGAACTCCTGAGTGACTGTCACTGTGACTGTGGCTTGTGGTCTGAAATGAACTGGCCTATGGTTCAGCTCCTGCAGGATGAAATTTAAGTCCTTCGCTCAAGTACGAGTTAGCAACGAGTGAGTTAATTGTGTTGAGACATTTGGGGCGGTCAGTAATATTGGGTGTAGACGTAGCTTTTTTTTAACTTGACACAGTAACGTCAAGACCTCTGAAGTTGATAGGTTTCTTTATCAGAATGATCGCTGAATTAATGGTGGTATATATGATCGATTGCACAGGAATATTCAACCAAATTGTGGACAAGAAATTATGGCTGCCATATAAGATACCTTGATCGTACGTTAAACTTAAATCAACTTAAGATTGATAAACATAGCATGCTTTCTTCTAACGTGCAAGATTAGTGGGAGACACATGCCTCAAAAGTCTCCATTTGTGCTCATCTTAAGACCTATTGCCAAAAATGTTACTCAGTTTATTCAACATTCGCACTTGATGAGTTTGCTATTTATGTCAACCTAAGTGGATTATTACTATTTCAAATGATTTTTCCTTTTCAAAGGGTCACCCAACTAAATCTTGTATGGAGACGCAAATAACCCTTTTTTTTCTCTCAAGGACATAGATATCTGATATGAATCAACCAGAATGGAAGTATTCCGTGGTAATTTTTGTGGTGCTTAAAACTAATACACTACATCACTGATTAACTGAATATATATAATAATAGTACTAAATTAGAATATCACTCAAAAAAATATCTGAACAATACAATTATATAATACTCCCTCCGTCCCGGTCATTTATTTATTTTTGCTTTTGGCACAGTTATTAAGAAAATGGCAGAGGACCATTTGTGATTATACTTGGTGGATGACAAGTGAACAATAGTCCAATTGGGTGATCAAATTACTCATGCATTACTATCCTAATATAGAAAGCTAAACAAATGAATGAGACACCTTAAAATGAAAATGGTAAACAAATAACCGGGACGGAGGGAGTAATAGTTTTATGTGAGTATGGTGATACCAAATTCGGTACCAGCGAGTGGTACAATTCATTTTTCTATATAGAAGTGGTGTTTAATCTTATTATTATCCTAACTAACACAAATTCTCCCTCAACATCTAAGATGTTTAACCTTTCCTACTATGTCAAATTCACAAAATGTTCTATTTTCTTATTTGGCCAGCGTTTGTTGTGTAATATGTGACTCTGTATTTTCTCTTCTACTTTCATTTTCCTCCAAGAAAGTATCATACAGCTAAAATTTTGTTTTGACCAAATGTAAAATATCGTAAAGACGTGAAAGGAGTATGTAGTAACAATAATGTCTAAATATATAATACATATTTTACTACGCCAAAATTTTGTTATTGCATAGTAAAATATTGTTACTACATACTGTTATCACGAAAATGTAGTAACAATGAAAGATTAGAAGTAACTTATTTGCAGCAACGGGGTAAGGGATACTCTGCCTTAAAAACTATTTCGGCGCGACCGTGTTGGCGATCAGCAGATACCGGTACTTCCACAAGATTTGACACAACAGCACCAAGATAGACTCGCCCAAACAAAACTTTACCGAGAATTATGGAGTTTAGAAGAGAAGAAATGAGAGAAAGGAGGGTATGTCGTGTGTTTAACAACAGGAATGCGCCTCTTATTTGTAGTAGAAGTGAAGCAGTCATGGGAGCTTAAAACTGCACCTTAATCGCAACAGTCAAAATGAAATGAGGGGAGCATTTCTCTCACCCACTAACAGTCATGTTGACTAACTGTTAACACACCAAAATGACTCTGGATTATTCATATACACACAAACCCAAAAGAGTTAAAGTGGGTCAACACCCGCATCACAGGTGCTCTACCCCGAGCCTGAGACAACAAAAGCCCCTTGGTCCACTCACTTAACCATACAAGAGGAAGGACATGTATAAATATAATATGGTGTTGTTTTCCACCGATGTGAGAACAACTCAAAAGTTGAGATTTTTGCCTTTGACCAAGGCATCATTCCAACACATACTCCCTCTACGTCTTTAAAATATTCAGGCAGTATTAGTTGGTCCTAAAAGAGTTGGAATTCGGGTAGTATTAGTTGGTCCTTCAATGTTACACATGAGGTGGTTTTTTGGCAGAATTATTATAATAAAATTTAAACTAGTGTGTATCACGTGCTACTGCACGGTATTTTTGATTGGGTATAAAAAAGTTGACATTTAAATATTTAATATTTAATGATATGTTGGTTTTCACTTTGGAAATTTATAATACTGCTAGAAAGTTTTATGAATTCATTTTTTAGTGAATAGCTAAGTAAATATTTGTTCAAAATAAAATGACGGCACATTATATTGTTTTAAGGTTGTCTGCTTGTCTAATAAGTGGTTTTTACGATAAAAATTATGACAATTTAAAGTTTTTATGCAAGAAAGCTTTGCGCAAGAAGGTTGTTATAAAGATATCTTTCGTAAAACTTTCATTAAATGGGACATACTTACTCTTTTTAATAAATTCATCTTTTGTCTAAAAAACAATACGGACAATTCACAAAAAAAAATTGTATCCACGTTCAAAACGGTTTGCCTTGTATTTATACAATAAATCATATACTATAATATTTTGATGAATTATACACCATATAAATTATACCCATAGAAAGTATTCTAATAATTGGAGCCTACGGAATTTCTTATTTTATTCCTGAAAATTTTATACATGAAAATGATTTTGGCAATAATTAATGAGATTTCATTCATATAATAAATTTTTTCTAGTCTTTCCCTCAATAAATAAAACGATATATTTTTCTAGTGTTTAAGATACACATACTTTTCTGTTTTACATTATGATGTTCTATTTTAGCTTAAAGCTTTGACTCATGTAGTATGTTGAAGTAGGATGATAAAAGAGAATGCCCGATGAAAGGAGTGGTGACTTAGGCGGAAAACATTAGAGTTTTCTTATTCTTTTAGTAGATAAGGATAACTATATAACCGGTAATAAGAATAATAAATGATTATTGTTAATAAACTTTCCTTATTTTAGATAGTCTATAATTCTTCTTGAACTTCCGATATAGAGAAACATAGTGGAAAAAAATTGTCATTAGGTTTATACCAACATACACATTCATATTGTGTGGATATCGATAGTGATGCAGGAGCATTACGAGATAATGAGATATTGATCAGTCAAGTCAAAGTCGAAATTAAACACTCTTATAGGTTGTCAAAGTCGAGATATTAATCAGTCAAGATAATGAGATATTGATCAGTCAAGCCAAAGTCAAAGCTTTAAAATTGATCTTTAAGGATGTTATAGGTTGATCTAAGATTAACTAGTTTTCTTTTCATATAAAAAAAAACAAAAGAAATATTTTCGTAATTTACCCTTCCCTTGCCCAAAACAACAATTTTTTCTCCTCCTTTCCCGAAAACATAATCAAATTCTCAAATTTCATATTATAAACAAAGATTTGTTAAGTTTAGTCAATAAATACTTTAATTTTGTGCGGATAAATTGATTTCAATATTATTTCCGTCTATTAGGGTTGTAATTTTTCCAATTAGGATTTGAGGGGAAGGGTGGTTCTGTAGACCTGGTAACGCGTCAATCGGGTCGGATTCGGGTCGGGTCGAGTTCGGATTGGGTCATTTTGGGTTTGCGAAATTATCGAGTTAGTTCGGACCGAGTTTGGTGTTTTGAATTTCGGGTTTTTTCGGGTATGTTACTCGGGTCGAGTTATTTCGGGTTCGGGTCAATAATTAAGAGAGAAAGAAGTATGTTAAGTGTTATTACCTATTTTTTGTTCAGTTAGAGTTATGTTTTGTCGGGTTATTTTCGGGTTGAGTGGTTTCGGATTAAGTCATTTCGAGTCGGCTCAGTGCCCCGTCAACAAAGCTCGGGTCATGTTCGGAACAGGTCGGGTCAGTTCGGGTTTCGGGTCACATTCGTGAGTTGTAGATCAGGTCAATTTTTGGTTTCGGGTCAACCTTTTCGCATCAGGTTGTGTCGGGCCGTTTTTTCCAGGTCTAGGTGGTAGTATTAGTAGGGTGTCTGGTAAGAATTTCTGTGTTTTTTTCCCAAAGGGAAAGGAAAGTTAGTGAAAAATGTAAAAGGAGTATTTGTGTAAAACACTTGCAACTTTACTAAGTACATGATTAAGCAAATCATCTAAATAAAAGAGCGTAAATCAAGGAATCACTTTTTTTACGTACAGATTTTACTCTTTTACATACATTTTTTCATTAACTTTTCATATCATACCCTATTTCTTAAACCTTATTTGTACTTTTTCCCTAAAACTAAATCTAATTGCTCTATAAACTTGAACAATGGATTATAATTCTCAAATTAGTGATTTATATAATTCCTCTCTCCCGGTCATTTGTTGTCCTTTCATTTTGGCACAAAGACCAATGAAATACTAGGGAACCATTTGTGTTTATAGTTAGTAGATATTAAGTGGACTTGGGGAGTCAAATTACAAATAGAATACCTTCTAAATATACAAAGGACACAATTGACTACGACACCCAAAAAAAATATGACAATAATTGTACGGGGAAATATTTAGCAAAATTACTAATATGTTATTGTCGAAATTAATAAGTTTATCAAATAGCAATTGATTCGACTGGCCAGTCCACTATTTTGGTTCCAAAGTACCCAAGTACTTAGTTTGCAGGAAACAAGAATATGCGGAACGGGAGAGTCTGCTTTGTTGGTATCATTGAGACTTTAGTCCCACTTTACTTCATCATGTTGACAAGCAAGTTCAGCAAGTCAAAGAAAAATGGTGGTAATAGCGTTTTCTAGGTGGTAGTAGTAGTAGTAATAGACAATAATACGTTTGACCTTTTTGGTTGGTGGTAGTGTTTGGCATTGTTTCATTCATCCTCATCATGCCTGATTTAGTACGTTTTCATTGTCCTTTTTCGAGTATTCATGAGTGTTTGGATGGTTATAGTAGGGGCCTTACTAAGGCCGCTTGACAAAAGCATTTTCAGGATCGACATTGTAATGATGGTGCTATGGGGCTTACGCGTCAAACTCTTACTGATAGTCTGACTGTTTTCTCTAGAGATTACTTTGAAGCGAATGAGGCTTTGGTTGTCTGGAAGTGCTTTAAAACCCTTACCTTTCGCTCTAGGTGTCGGCGTAGTCGGGGTGATATTGTTGCGCCTTCGGATTGTGGTGATGGCATCGTTAGCTTTATTATTCATGGTACCCCAAGACCTCCGTCTCCGTCTCCCTCGGTTCTTTCATCTGATGATGGGGTTGAGCTTGTGCATTGGTGATCTTCGCTGAATCGTTTATTATCTTTGGGCCTTCGCACCATGAAATCTATTCCTCCTAAGTGTCGTCTTGGGTTTGCTCGGGTTTTGAAGGGGGTTTTGGATGATGTGGCTGACTCTCCTGGTAAACTCTCATCCTGGATTCGTATGCTTGTGTTGCCTCTTTGTCTGCTTAACACCTTCGCTCCCAGGAGTAATCTTGAGTGTAGGCTGCTGTTAGGCGACAGCGTAAGAGTATTACCATGGCTATTCTCGCTTAGGGGTGCCTGGAGGTGGTTTGCAGCTTTTGCAGGAGTGTTTGGATGAGGTTCCTCCTTCGTTTCGTGTAGAGGAGGATCTTGATTTGAGTGAGCTTAACCTCCGCCAATGTCGGCGGAAGCCACTATACTGCTGTTGTTAGGGTGCCTTCTTCTTCTAGCGTCGCCCCTACTCTGATGCCACTCTTAGGGCTTTGCGAGAGAAGCACCATGTCGCCTAATCTCTTTCATTGCCTCTATTGCATGTGGATCATCATTCTCTTGTTGCCACTTCGACAGTACTTTTGGATATTATTCGTAGTTTCCCGCGTGGCACTTATTTTGGGAGGGACAGGTTTCGTGCCCAACACCTTATGGACGGTTTGAGTGGCGTTATTGTGGCTATCTCTAATAATCTGATCGCTTCTATTACTATGGTGGTTAATCTTTTTCTTTAGGGCCGATGTCTACTAGATCTTGGTGAGTACATTGTCAGCGCTCCGCTCACGCCGCTTGTTAAACCGGGTGGTGGTGTTCGTCCTATCGCTGCTGGCACTGTCTGGAGACGTCTTGTTTCTAAGGTTGGTGCTTTTTTGGTTGGTCCTTCTTTGTCTTCTTATTTTGCTGGTCTTCAGTTTGGGGTTGGGGTGTCCGGTGGAGGAGAGGCTGTCTTGCATGTCTTGAATCAGTTCATTGAGGCTCGTGGTGGAGATGTGGAGCTTTCTATGTTGCTGGTTCATTTCTAGAATGCTTTCAACCTTGTTGATCGTGTAACCATGCTTCAGGAAGTTCGTCGTCATTGCCCGATTCTTTCCCGTTGGGTGGAGCCCTGTTACTCTAGCCTTGCCCGTCTTTATTATGGGGAACATTGCTTGTGGTCTTGTCGGGGAGTCCAGCAAAGTGATCCATTGGGCCCCTTTCTTTTCGCTTTCGTTTTGCATCCCTTGGTTTGCAAGATCCGAGACTTTTGATTTAAGTTTGCAAGCTTGGTACATGGATGATGGCACCATCGTTGGGGATACTTTGGAGGTGGGGAAGATTTTGGATTTGATTATGGCAGATGGTCCTCAATTTGGTCTTTATCTTAATGTCGCAAAGACTAAGGTCTTTTGGCCTACTGAGGATCCCCGGAGTCGGCTTCCTGGTGTTTTCCCTCTTTCTATTGCTCGGCCTTTGCGTGGTGTCTCTGTTTTGGGTGGGCCTGTCAGTACTTGCCCTAGTTTTGGTAGTAGGCTTGTGGCGAAGAGAGTGACTAAAACCATCGAGCTTATGGATTTGGTTGCTAGGATTGAGGACCGCAATGTGAGTTGCTTCTGCTTAGAGCTTGTACTGGTATTTCTAAGCTCTACTTTACCCTCCGTACTTGTTCCCTGAGAGTCTTTGGGTATGTCCATCTTCATTTTGATGCAGCACTTTGTTCTAGCTTGGAACGTATTATCACCGCGTCTAGGCCTGGTTTTGGGGATTGGCAGTGGCGCCTTGCCACGATCCCTTTTCATCTTGGTGAGCTCGGTGTTTATGTTGCAAAAGATGTTTTGCACTATGCTTTTCTCGCGTCCCGTTTGCAGTCTGCAGATTTGTAGGCTAAGCTCCTACGGCCTTCTGGTATTGTAAATGATGGTCCTACTTTAGACGATGCCTTGCAAGTGTTTTTCCGAGACTACAAGTTCTGTTTTTTTACGTGATCCTAGTGAAATCGTTGCCCTAAACTTCTGAAGAAATTGGCAGATATATATTTTGCGACGGTTGCTGCTACTTCCGAATCTGTTTTCTCTTTGACACCGCGTGAGCTTGCGTTGTGGAAGTCTGAGTAGGGTGCCCACTCCTCTGATTGGTTGTGTGCGATTCCTATCTCTGGGTTGGGTCAGACTATGAACGGGAGGACTTACCGTAGTGTGTCGGGATATCTAGGCCTTATCCTGCTTGCTCTCGAATTTTTGTTGATGATGTTTATGGGGACCGAGCTGTTTCTTGTACTGGTACTGTGGGTGTTAAGCATCGGCATAACCTTGTTCGTAACACCTTATTCGACATTTGTTATAGGTCTGGTATTTCTACGGGTAAGGAGGTTGATATCGGTTTGGTTGACAGACATGGCGGATCTCTTCGTCCTGCGGATTTGCTGCTTTATTCCTGGGACACAGGACGTGATGTGTGTGTTGATTTGACAGGGTCTTCCCCCTTGACTCGGACTAGGATAACCGATTTTGTGCCCGGACGGGTTATCGCCGATGCTACTCAGCGTAAGTGTGCTAAGTATGAGAATTTATGCGCGGCAGCTGATTATGGTTTACTTCCCTTCGCTTTCTCTTCGCTTGTAGAGCTGGGTTCGGATGTTATTGTCTTACTCAGGCGGATCCAGCAATTCTCAGTATCTCAGGATGCAAGAGCTCGGGTGGCTGCTTATATATTTACTACACTTAGCTTTGCTGTTGATAAGGGGTATCATGTAAACTTTTATTTTTCTATAAATGAAAGATGCGCGCATCCTTCATAATAATAATAATAATAATAATAATAATAACAATGGTGGTAAGGCTGGGGAAGGGAGGTTTGGGGGAGAGAGGGTCGAAGTAGGCGAGATTGGGGTGGTCGGATAGGGGAGCGGTGCTGGGTTGGTGGAATGTAGGGGAGGAGTGTGTGGGAGAGCTACAGAGGGGAGGCTGGACAAAGCTGGCGAGATTTGATCCCCACCGCTTATGACTTTACCAGCTGCGCTAACTGATATTTGCCACAAAAATTATACTCGTCCTAACTATTGTGGCTAGCGCTACAAGGTAATAGGTCTGACTTGATCACAAGATGGGGTAATATGATTATAGCACAAGACTTACGGCCTCTGGTGTGTTTTTGTTTCAGCTCGAGGAAAATACTTGTATAAAGCGATTTTACACAAATTTGTCGTAAAACGGGATCTTTTAGTAACTACTTTTACCCACTAATAGGGTTGTGTTTGGATTCGTTTTACAACTATGTTAGTGTAAAACCGTCTTACATAGGACTTACTTCAATCTCACAAGGCAATAGTGGACAATGGGTCCCATGTTCGATTCTCCCCATCCCCGATATTGTATGATATTATATTGCCCTTGTTGCAACAGGTAAAAATTAATTATAAATTAACAAGGAAGATTTTAAGAACAGAAACAATTAACAAAGTAATGCATGGCAATATCCTGTTGTCATTAATGTATAGTATTCACAAGCAAGTTCGTAAACATGAGTAGACATAACAGTATTCTAACTATTCCGGCTAGTTAACTAAGACTCGGTGACATAAAAATATTACAGATATAACCTATACTCCAAATTGTAGTACCTCTATCCCATTCTATTGTCCCTATTTGACTTAACATGCGAAAAGAAGTAAAACTTTTAATTACTATTTCTCAGAATATACACTAGGTAAAAAAATTTTGAAAGTATAAAAATAAATGTTTTCAAAAATCAAAGATGCAGAAGTTTATGATCTTTTTTATATATTTGGAGAAATTAATGGTTAAAGTATACTTCAGTTGACTATAACAGTCAAATGGCGGTGACGAAATGAGATGGAGGAAGTAATAAATTTGAAGTTGGGAGTAATAAATTTGAAGTCGGGAGTAATAAATTTGAAGTCAATTTCATAGTATGCTTGCTATATCTCTATCAAGAAGTGAAATCAATATATGTAAAAGAGTCAGACAGTCAGTGGCAACAGATGACAGCCAAGCGTGCCTGAATATGTTACCTGAAATGACTGTAGGCATTAGGTTGTAGAGATGAAGCTGTAATCAACTGCTTGCCAGCTCAAAAAATAAGCGAATCAATTTCTTTGAAAGCATGTTTCGATGGAATCAATCATCTTCTTCCCCTATTTGAGCAAATGAGAATGGTTGAAATTTGTAACCATCTCCCTCGTAGAACTTGTTCTGAAATTCCACCCAGTGAAGTCGCAAGGCATGCAAAAATGCGCTAAGAGTTTCCATAACTAGTAGCACACCAACAGTGGCAGAAACGAAAACAACAATGCCGATGATGAGGATGATAATGTTGTTATACCTAAATTCATAATACGAAAATTGTTACTGTTTGTTTGTTTGACTTTGCTTCAGTTGTCTTACACTCTTTAGAAACAGTGAACTAAAACTTACCCCCAGGCCAGAAGTAATACTTTGTCGAAGAACACACTGGAGAGCTCTGAATGTGCAAGACTGAAAAAGAAGAGTCCAAGAAATTAAATACCTCGGCTGACCATCTGAGCCAAATTAATAAATTAACAAAATAACTCCTTTGCCATAGAAAGGTTACAACATTGTCCATTTTGTTCATATCGGCATTCCTTTTTGGGGAAAATGGTGAGAACCCGCAGGCTGCTGCGACTATCGGGGGTGTGGGCTGAGTAAATTCTAGTCGTCATGTGCAATAGCCTATTGGCTAACAATAGCATAATCAAAGGCACAATTGCTCCCATGGTTTAGAGACCCAGGAGTTACTAGTTCATGTTTAATTTCTATCCAACCCATTTGGGCTGCTGATATAATTATTAGGAGTGCAGGCTCTTTGAAACTATTTAAAAACCTACCTGAGGGCCCATAAACGTAAGTATGAAGCAGTATTGGAAACTGCTCCAAGCACAAATTCAATGGTGTGTATAAGTTGATGCACGAAGACTTCACTAAACTCGAAATCAGCATGCCCATGTGAGTCATGATCCACCTCAGAGTTCATGGTATCTTCATCATTGTCAAGAATTGCGTAGGATCGACCATGGTGTCTCTGAGAAGAAAAACGCCGAATCAGATGATGTAAGAGCGTATATTTACAGTCGTAAAATCCTAATAGGAAACTGAAAGGACAGGAAGCGATAGTTGATAGAAAAGGATTTGAAGACTTGTCATACTTCTTCATGTTGCTTCTTCAGAAGAAATGGCTTCGGAAATAACATCCAAGGTACAGAAATGAGGGCCAACACCAGTAAAAGAAGCTGGTGAAGGATTCCAACACATGTCAGAAGTCAAGTTATACCAACATTTAAGGTAAACTTTATGTTGCGAAGGAGTTTGAGGAAACCTGAAGCATTTTTTGTCCAAAAAATAATTGATTTTCTCCAAGGTCATCAGTGGGGCTAAGGAACATGTATATCATTACATGATAGAGGTCAGCTTTAGAGCCAGTGCACCACTTCACAAGAATAAGTAGTGAGAGGTAGCCAAATAAACTGTTCAAGAAAATCATCTGGGGTACAAACTGATACCTGAGAAAGTGCAAAATATGAACAGAAATTAGATACACAACAATGAACGTATTGAGTAGAGAAAAGTCAACACTGCCATTTCTTAGTAATACAAAAAAGCATTATGTAATATGCATTATTAAGGCAGTAAAGCTGGTATACGTGAGAAAGATCATAAGTTTAGATGGACCGAATGTATGTACTCCATCCATTGTACAAATATTTTCCATTTTCACATTCATAAGAAATTTAAGTAGGACTACATAGTTAGAAATACCAATACTTATAATGCAAGTGGTCTACTTGGTCCACTTACTTCAATTTTGATCTCACTTAAAAACTAATTCAGTACATGAAAGATATTTGTTAATCAACCATATAGTGTTTAATGTAATGTAGTTCTTAAATGATGGAACAAATTCAAAAATCAAATTACCATATATTCAAATCATTCTTGAAGAACTTTCCGTTAAAGTAACTTAGTATGATCCCAAGGTTCATTTGTGACACCCCGATGAGGATTGACATCTTCATCTTCAAAGAGTTTAAGAATGGCAGCTCACTACGGCTACCGTGCCATACAGGATCCACTCCAAATGGATAGGTCTCACGGACTTTGATTAGGCCTGCGGTAGTAGCATCCCTGAGAATGCCTCAAGATTAGTACGGAGTACTTTATATAAGAGTTGCTTTAGTGAAAAATACCACATAGCATAATATAGGGGAATGTAAGTTCTAACCGGCATGAACTGTCTCGGCATGCATAAGCAGAGGATCCAAACAGCTCAAATGGGACAGAAAAGAATTCATTATACACAAATCCAGTGTATATGGAGAACAAAGCCATCAGCATGATGACATAGCGACCTCCAAATGCCATCTCCATTATATCTCCAAGTTTCTGCTCATAATAAGAAAAATTCACAGCATGAACATGGAATCTAATTTCATAACAATTAGAAATATATCAACAAGGTTTAACTGGTAGGAAGGGAAATTGACAGATACATTTCTTTGGCAAGTTTTGAAAATCTGAATGATTTAATTAATGTCATCCAAACAAAATACGGCAAAAGACGCAAGCAGGGCAAGTACGAGTAAAAGAGGAAATGTATCAGGTTGAAAAGATGTAAGAGCTAGTTTGCAAAAAAGTTTAACATTCATGTCAGCAAAACAACTCACCAGAAAACATGGGAAAAACAGAACACCACTGACACAATCTGAGAAGTCCAGGAAGAGGGCAGATTATGTTTGTAATGAGAAACACAAGCAGTGTAAAAAAAACACATGGGGCAACTAAATAACTGGTCGGTTCCCTAACGTCCTAGTAGAAACTAGCAACATATCGAAAGAATAAAGACACCAATACCCTATCTGATGAAAATCCAAAAGTAAAGGACCAAAAGAAGAAGAAAATATCCAAAAGTGGTACTCGAAAGAGAATTCATCTTACCTGACTGGAAAGTTTCTTTTCCCTCGCGATGAAGTATAATGTTGCTAGAAACAAACAAATTCCATGTCCCCAATCACCAAACATTACAGCAAATAGGAACGGGAATGTGATAATTGTGTATACAGCAGGATTTGCTTCCTGGTACTTGGCAACCCTGCAAGATTATAAACCATCAGCTCGTGTATCAAGATTTCTATAGCCATAAGAGATGACATAGTTAATCGAAGGAGGATGAAAAGTGCAAATGGAAGATAGAGATTCAACAGCAGATCATCATCATTTGCGTACAAAAATGCAGTAGCCCAATTTCCTAAGTACTTGAATTTCGCGCATTTTCATGACTAAGACAATAAACAATCATTTCGCGTAATAAAACTGTAAATGGAACACTTTGTTTCATAAAAGAGTTAAAGACTGAGACTAATCATTACAGAATTCAATATTTCAAAGAATTTGTACATCTAGTACTCAGCTTGATTCCTAAGGGCACAAAGATAATTGAGGTCAGTCTATCCTGGTTTCCACAAATGTACATGAAAGCATATGCCTATGGAATCAGTCCTGTACTTTGACAGGTGGGACTATATATGAGTACTTATATAGAGAAAAGGGATAGAGAACCCCGTAAATTGTATAAGAAGAGGATGTAAGACTGGGTGGAATCGCGAGTACAACTTCTCTCACCCAAAACTTTGCAAGTATTTATGGTGTATGGTCTCACATCAGGCCCAGTCTGGTGGCTAATATGTACTTATGTGTCAGGGGAAAAATGATAGTCCATTTAAAAAAATTGAAAGTTTGGCCACTAATCTCTCCCTGGATTAACTCCTAGCCTAACTGCAGACAGCTCAAGAGATCACCTACTGTTTATTTGAAAGAGGGAAAAATATGCTCCTCTAAGTGCCCCTGATTTCAATAGCCGCAATAATAGAAGGTCCATTATAAGCATCCTAAGTGAGTTCCATTTCTTTTCCATTACTTAAGACTCAACAGCTAATTGCCTACCCAAAGACACCCAACAAACATTTACTCCCATATCTAGAGAGATGCAGATTTTAATCAATGACTCACCCATATGCATCCACAATTTCCTGGAAAGCACTTGTGACTTTGTTTGTGCGGAAATAAGTGGGTGGTAGTTCCTTTGTTGGCAAAACATGAAATATTGACCCAACTTGTGAAGAGCTATCAAAAGTAGCACGTTGAAGCGTGTCTTGAATCTGTCAAGTTATTTTGAAGATGAACAGACTGTAATCTAATAAGTAATAACAGACTGAAATACACTTCTTCTATAAACAAATCAAGAGCTCAGTAACTAATTCAATTTAGCTTGAACAATGACATGGGAAACGAATCCTGACCTGTTTAGTAGAAAAAGATGGACACCAGCCTTCTCCAACTAGACACTTCTTTGTCACATCGATGCTGAGCATATTTAACGTGTGGTATACCGATTTCTCCTTCCTCACCTAAAGATATGACTTTACATTTAGGAAAGGAGAAAACAGAAGCAAAACAAGACACAGTGACTCTTGTCGAGCAGTTGTCCTAATCATACAAGAGAACAACTAAATAACTCATGCAAAAGAAAGACACTGGAGTATAAGCAGTCATAGAGGGAAATAAAAACACATACCAAAATATGCCATTCCTCGATTTGGGAAGCAATTGCACTTAAGACATTGTCCCGATGAACATGACCAACATCTATAGTAGTGTTTAGCTCAGACAACCTGGCAGAAACCTTTAAATCAAAATGTCATGTCATTTGTAATAACCACTTCAGAATTAAAACACTAAAAATTATATCTTTATTCTGTTTCTTGATAGTGGACAGGAGGGTGTAATCAGCCTAGAAAGCTTTATATTGCATCTCAGGAACGGAAACGAATTCAGAGAGTATATTTCAAATTATAAACCTTAGAAACAAAAACAAAAAAGTCAGCATTCCAATTTCATGATTGAGACATATTCAACCATACTATCAGATAAGACCCTCTCCAAGTCTGCAACTCCCAAATAACGAGGTTAAGTTCCACTACTATATACAGAATACGACCAAAAACTTTGGATTAATTATTGTTGTTTTGCAGCATTATGCATATTAGGTGAAAGCAGTGGGAAGACAATCATAGTAAACTAGAGGAATTTGTGAATGGATGATCGGTTGTATATTATAAGCTACGAACTTGGAACTGTGAAAATGTGTTTATGTCTGACATGCTTCACAACTGTTTCTCTAAGGTTAAGGAACCAGAACTCTCCTTTATAGTTCACTATTCATAAAAGAAAAAAATCCTTGTAGATACAGGTTCATCCACTACTCAAAACAACAAAAAAAAGTCAGTTATATGGAACTGTGTAAATATGTTAATGCCAAGAAATGCTTCACAACTGTTTCTCTATAGTTAAGGAACCAGAACTCTCCATTGTAGTTCACTGTTCATAGAAGAAAAAAAATCCTTTAGATACAGTTTCATCCGCTTCTCGAAACAACAGAAAAAGTTAGTAATGTGGAATTATAGATAATAATGTAACCATGCATGTCCTCCTGATGCTGGTAGTAATAAGTCATTATAGCTAGATGACTTGGACTAGTTAATGTTTCCCTTACATAAGAAGTAAGTTTATCTATTGTATACAGCAAAATAAAAATACGAATGTACCTCTATCAACATCTGTTGTTGTCTTTCTGGATCGTCAGAAAAGTGGTAACGATTTGCTCCAAATGCTTCACATATCTTTACAATTTTGTTCATTGCCCTTTCTCCCGAGTAAAAGATCACAAAAACATTCTTTTCAACCTGTAAAGTGGCAGATTTGAGACAGAAACATCAGAAACTCTGACAATTCAGATAAAATAATCAGTTAGACGGATATATATCATAAGATGCCTTCATACTGATCTCTCCCACCTAACAAAAAAAAATTCATTACAGTTCCAATCTTGTATAAAATATTCAAAGTACAGGATTAATACTGATGAGAACGGGCGGAAACATTGAAATAATGGACATCTTTACCTTTTGACCAGATGCTGGATCAATGACAGGAAAATCAAGAACAGCTTGCCTTAAAAAAACGTTTCCTCTTGTTGCCCGGAAAAGAATCCTCTCAAAAGCCAGTGATTTTTCACGAGGGACAAGGCCACTGATGAATCCAAGCCTGACCTGTTTTGAAGGATCGACCATCATTTCCTGAAGAAAGGACAATTTTGAATGTTATCCATGGGTGTTAGAAAGAGACAGTTTATATCAAAAGATATCGTAATAAGGACGATAATAATACCTGCTCCCGCAATAAAGGACTGTCAATTGATCTTTCAGCCAAGTGGTGCGCTTCATTTTCTGTCTGCTGAGCTGCTGCCTTAAAAGCTGAATGAAAGAACTCCCCAGCCTGAAATATGTTAACTCACTTCAAGAAACTCCGTTGTATATAGGCAAACCGGTTACAAGACAAAAGAAAAAAAAAGAGATCAATCGGCTAAGAGTAGCGACCAGGAAATTCCAATTAGTTACAGTCACAGTCACAAATGGCAATCAATACATGCGGCATCTACCACATTCATACAGCTCACTAGACACCAAAACTAGAAACAAGTGCAATCGCACTCACCTTCAGCAATACCAGCTTATATTCGACAAGCTCATTGTATGTGTGTTGTAGTCTTTCACTATTACCGTTCATCTCAACTAACTCAGTCTCAAGATCTCCAAGTTTCGCCTGATTGTGAAACAGGCGGTTAATGCCAACTGAATCAAGAACTAAGGAGAAACAATATGTCGAAGCTGAATTGAAGCTACCTCTAACTCGTCCATGTTCAAGTTATTTCCCGCTGGAAATCTAGCTGAGGGAATTATTCCGGCTTTTGCCATTTGATCCTTAAAAAATCTTATTTTACGAGCCATTTCCCCGCATCTCTTAATCTAATAAATGATCAACGTATCAAAAATAAAACTAATAAGTTTATGCAAGTATATGAAAATGAACTAGATCAAATAGTACACATTTGGAATCCCCAAATTGATAGTTAGCTTAAGATTAAGATGATCAGTAGTTCGAGATCAAACTCAAGAACGCACCTGAGCAGCATAAGTCCTCTGGAATGGACTCTTGTCCGCGTTTAGCTGAAACATAAACATAAGAATACTTATCTTTCACTAACCTAACCACAGCTTAAAAAATCAACACTTCAATTACAGACACTAGACTATCTATCAATGCACGAAAAGTATGCTTAATTTTCGACATCGTTCTACTTCCTCCTTTCCAATGATTTCTATACGTTTGCTATATATGTATATTAATGCTCATTTTCTTTTGTTCATATCTTTAGTTATATATTACTAAAAATTGTAAAAATCTGATATTCATAATGCACTCGTTAAGACAATTTTAACAAGATCTCACATTCTCTCCTAACTATCTTTTATGTTATATAAAAGAAACTCCATATAAACAATAAATAGTGCCCAAAAATCAAATGTATACAATTCAATGGAACGGAAGAGTTCTCCTTAGGGTATACGTAGTGTATTTTCTAAAGTCGATCGCGACAATTAGCGCAAAATGAGTAAAATGCAGCTTTAATGGAGTAATTGAAATACTGATTAATAAGCTCATCATATCATAATCTTCCACCATTTCATATTAAGCTTGAAGAACAAGCTATATCGAAGTTTCGCATTATGATATGGATTAAAACATTCGATAAACAATGCAACTTATGATCTGAAAAGTTGATATCAACATTAAACACAGAAAATTAAAAAAAATTGGAAAAATTGAAATAAAATAAAACTTACATTTTTAAATTGGAAAAGAGAAAGATCACCGAGGTAAGAAATAGTACGATGAGCAGATTCAAGAGGTATAATCAATTGTACTAACTGCATTTCTTCTGATCTCATTAGATCCATTGTTGGCCAACAATTTCTCTCCTCCATTTCGACTAAATTAATCAAATTCAAACCCTAATTTAATTCAAAATCTGATAATTAGGATATCAATATGCATGAATTTTTATTTAATAATAGGGAATAAACTTTATTCGGCTAGTTAATTTTTAGATTATCACAGTTTGATGTTATAAATTGTATATGCTGACCGACGAAATTGTTGTATGAAATTTGTATTGTATATTTTATTCGACGATACAAGAAAGACGTTCAAAGTAAAGTTTGGTGGTGGAGCGAAAAAGCTAAGCAACTACGTTGTTCCACCTTTCAGTCTTACTGCGCGCCGACATTTTTTTTCTACTTGTTTTTATGTTTTTGTCAATGAAAAATGAAATTATAAGTTGTAACGCACGCGTACGATAGAGTTAATAGACTGTCCCACCGATTGTGTTACAACTAGACTTGTACATTGGGTTGGGCTGCAGCGGGCCGGGCTGTGGGAGGGGGAGCCCGAGCCCACACCTCGGGCTGGTTACGTGCTGATCCAGCCGGGCTGGGCTGGTCAGTAACTGGCCCTGAACTGGCCCGGTCAGGTGGGTGGTGAGGCGGGCTGGGCGGGTCTGCTTGACACTTTTCTTTTTTAAAAAAATTTATAAATTAAATGATTGTAATATAAATTAATTAGTAGTTATTTTTCCCAAATATAAATTAAATGATTGTAATATAAATTAAATGATTGTAATATTTAACGACGTATTCGGTTTAGCCGTTTAGTAGTTATTTTTCCCAAATATTTATTTAGTGATTAATAAAGGGGAAAAAATAAAAAATAAAAGAAGGGCTTGATCGAAATTAATGTAACTCTTTTAAAACGATATCAAATATTTTGTTTAATTGATATCGTTTTTCAAATTACGTCAATTAGGATGCCTACGTATCTCGAAAGAGTCAAAGCCCGTGTAGTTCTCCACTTACCTTACTCACCTTACTTACCTTTACGATGTCGGTTGGATGGGTGGTGAATGGTGATCAATCTTCATCGTCTTCTTCGGCCGTTTCTGCAATTGATGAACCACCGGTTGTTGATAATAAATCATCCGTTGTACTATCTTCTTCTTCGTCTTTAATTCCTTGCATTCTTCTTTGCGCTTGATCCCAATCTTTTTTGCACACACACATTTTGACGGTTCTTGAATCCAAACTTGATCTTTTTTCATCAAGAACTCTTCTACCTGCACTAAAAGCCGACTCGGACGCAACGGTGGAAGCGGGTACAACTAGTACATCTCTAGCAACTTTGGATAATATGGGAAATTTTGCGGAGTGATTTCTCCACCATGTTAGAATATCTGGTTGTTGCCCAACAACATTACTATGGTCAAAGTTTAAATACTCTGTAATAGTATAAGCGGTAGAGGATGATGTAGAACTAGAAGAAGAAGAGCTCGATTTTCTAAAGATTTTGTTAGCTAATGGGTGATCCAATACGGTGTAAGTTGGCATTTTAGACTTCTTAGAACTAGGTTCACATTGACCACCAAGTTCATTTTCATATAATGCATATAATTGATGAACAATACCAATAGCATAATCAACATCAAGTTGGGTATTATATACTTAACCTAAAGCACCATAATAAAAATGTTAAATATCTTTTAAACCTTTTGCTTTAACACATGGATCAAATAGCAAACCAACACAATAAATAGTGGGAAATTTGGTAAAATAATCTAGCCATTTTGCCTTCATTTTCGCAACAACCGGTTGCAAGCAAATAATGTTATTACAATTATTCAACTCATCAACAATAGAACAACATGACAAAATAACACAATGAACATTAGGATCATAAACTTGTGAAAAAACATTTGTTACATCTTTATAAGCTCTTAGCAAATCACTCACATGTTTGGCAAGTGTCCACATAGATTCATCAATTAATATTTCATCACCTTTAGAACCCTCATGTTCATTATACAAAATAGTAGTGATAACATTTTTATAAGCAATAACATCTTTTAGCATTTTATAAGTCGAATTCCATCTTGTTGGTGTATCTAATGACCATTTCTTAGGCCTTAACCCGAACTTACCACACAAAATAGTATATTCACGTCTAAAATTCATTCCATTTCTAATCCATTTAATTACTTGTCTAATTGGGTTTAATAAGGGATATAACATAGCAATACCTTTTTGGGCGGACAAGTTAACAATGTGAGCACAACACCTAATATGGACTAGTTCTCCATTTAATATCAAGTTCATATTTAGTTTAACATGTTCGATGCATTTTGTGTTGGCGGAAGCATCATCAAAAGAAATAGACATGATTTTGTTGTTTAAATTAAACTCGTTAATTGTGTTGTTAATACGAGTGTAAATATTTTAACCGGTGTGACGTTCTTCCATTAAATCAATAGTAATAATACATTTCTCTAATCTAAAATCATCACCAATCCAATGTACGGTAATACATAAATAAGGTTCACCTTGTTTAGATGTCCAACAATCACTAGTTAAACAAACACGATTTTTATATGTTGAAAAAAAAGCAATCAATTCATTTCTAGTTTGTTCATATTATTTTTAAGTACGGCGTTTTAATGTTTGTCTCGAAACTTTATAATAAAGCGGTTGTAAAAACAATTTAACAAATTCCTCCAACTTTTCACTACCACCATAAGTGAAAGGTTGCTCGGTCATGCAAACATATTTAGCCATGTTATCAATCATATCTTGTCGGTTATAAAAAAACAGTTTACCTCCACCGGGAGTCGACGATGCATAGCCACTCATTGTTGGTTGATTTTTCTTTCCTCCACCGGATTTGTAATTTTTAGCATCTAGCTCATGCTTACTTTCCAAGTGGCGGGCCAAAGTTCTCGTTCCCGTTCCCTTCTTCCATTTATAAGCGATGACGAGCTTCCCCTCTTGAGCACAAACTTTACAAAAACATATAAAGTTTTTCGGACATTGGCTTGGCTCACCATCTTGAGGTACTTTGTTGTAAAACAACCAAACCCAAGAAATATCGCCTTTCCTACCACCGGTATTTTGGGTAGTCGAACCCGAAGCAACAAAGGTTTGAGATTCTTGGGTATGTGGAACTTGAGTTAGTAAACATAATAAAAAAAACTAATTAGTAACATACTAATATATAAGCAAATCAATTAATATATATTCATTTAAATACAAATTTACAATATAAAGTAGTACAATTTAGAATATCAATTAATAAATAATTAGAATTTTAGAATATGTATCAATTAATTTGATTATAATTTTAATTAATAATATAATCAAATTAATTATAATTTAGTGTATCTAGAAATGAAATGATAAAATTAAAAACATTAAGAAGTAAAAGAATATCAAAGTATTTTCCATCAAACATTATTTCCATCTCCTCTTCACCAATTTCTAGTGGAATATCAATGTTGTTATTTTGAGACATTATGATTTATGATAGAATTAGAGATATTAAGATAAACTTAAAGAGAGAATTAAGACTATTTTATAATTTATAACTTGAGTAATTGATAATAATAAATTAACAATTATAACTTGAGTATTTTTGAATAATTATAACTTATGTATTAGAGAATAATTAGAAGATTAAGAAGATGTAAACTGAGAATAGATAAGAGAGAATTGTGTGAGAAATTAGGTTAAATGAAGTGGTTATTTATAGAACAAATTAGGAGGGAAAACACTTTTAATTTTTGAATTCAAATGACTAGAAAAGAAACCATTAAAGCAAAAGCCAACGGCCGGCCCACACTGAACCGGGCCGGTCCGGGCCAAGCGGGTTCAATGCGGGTCACGGGCCAGGGGGCGGGCTGGCAATCGGGCAGGGTTCCACCATCACGAAACCGGGACCAACCCGAGTTGAGATGCGGGCTGGGCGGGTTGACTACATGGGATGGCGGGCCCTTTTTTGCGTGAACCAGACTGGCGGGCCGGGCCATACCGGGCCGGGCTGACCCGCAATTTTGGCCAGCTCTAACTACAACTGGTGGTTTAGAATCCGAACTTTATATTAAAGTTTTTGAATTTTCTTTTAAAGAATTCGAACTATATTAAGGGGTGTTTGATTTAAGGTCTATAAAAAAGGGAAAGGGAATAAAAAAATAGTTAATTCCCTTTGTTGGTGTGTATTTGGACTATTTTTCTTTACCCTTACCCCACTTTCAAGGATGGGAATACTCATTATCTCTCTAAAATGATTCACCCCACTCCCAAGGGTATCAATTTTCATTCCCTTCCTAAGAACAACCAACACCACAGCCAGCGCCGTATTTTGGAATGTTCACCCTTTTTTAAGAACCGGGGTCCAATGTGAAAGTCCATAGACCTTAATTAGACTCCTCTAATTAGTTACTAAATTACTTGTTAATTTAGTATTTAATGATCTATGTAACATGCATGCAAATATAAAGACATTTATATAAAAGAAGAAATTTCCTCGCATTGATATGGAAATTAAATGAGCACAACAAGAACTCCTTCTTGTTGTTCTTGAGCTATAAATATGGATGAACAAAAACAATCTTCAAAATAGAAGACCTCCTCCAAGTTGCACCAAGATGATACCAAATAATCTATTCTTATTATTAACTAGATAATAAGATAGATATTATGCTACTAATATTAGTATATATTACTAAACTAATAATACTTAGTAAATATTAGTATTATGAGAGTTTTAGTGAGAAGAAGAGTTTTTGAGAGATGTATAAAAAATAAGCAAGAATGAACAACAAAAATGAACAACCATATTGCCCTTTTATAGGCAATATGGCCGGTCACTTGTAGCCTCACAAGAGACTTATTTTGCTTATTTTAATTCACATGCAAAGTGGTAGAGTGTAGTGTTGAGTGAAATGATTTTAGGTTTACTATTCATGTCATAATCACATGTAACTTGTGAGTATGAACAAGAGCAACCATCATCACTTCCCACTACAATATGACCGGCCATGTGAGGCCTTATTTGGTCTATTTTGATTTTTGATATTTGTCCCACAAATACTTATTAATCATATGCTTAATTATCTTATATAATTAAGTGTTAATTTGATCATATAACAATTATATGACACAAATAAATAAATAATATGTACCTAACATTTTAAGTGATATTTTACCATTATATCAATATATAATGGGTCCCACAATGCTTGGTTAATTTATGTTACAACTCCTTGTAAATATAATTAACTAATTAACTCTATCTCAAAAACTCAACTAATTTAGTAATTTAACGATTAATTACAAAGTTAAATCTTATTTAATCATATTAAAATAAGATATAAATTTATTAGTCAATTATCGCATAATTGAAAAATAAACTTAATCGAATTTGAGTTCTTAACTCAATTTCTAACAATTAATTCTCGTACATATCAAATATATGTAATGGACTAATTAACTGTATCATTATACAAATAATTAGTTACTATTTGGATTTCATCCTATAGGTGTGACCGAAAGGGATCAGTTGATCACCGCCGTCATACGACAATAACGTCAAATTCTAGTCAGCCAACCGTTATTGATTTACGTTAATCAACTGACTAATCATATATATAGTCAATAAATATCCCAATTATATTCCTTAATAAGATTTATTATGTGGCGCACTATTGTGGAGGACACCTACTCCAACAATCTCCCACTTGTCTGACACAAGTGTGCGTCACCAATTCTCTTGTCTCTTTATCACATATCCCACTCAACGCAAGGTGTCTTTCAGGTCGCACTTGCGATTGATTATATCTAGAGTGGTTTTCTCGATAGGGAGAGTAACTGTCTGACCGGAAAATCTACCATAGATCTCTTTCCGAGCGTGGCCACGCATTTACAGTAACTTCTCCTCGAGTGGCCTAAAGATGTTTGTACCCAACGTGGGTGGACAATTCATGTTGATCCATCTACTCTGTATGATGCAGATCACCATGATCCAGAAGAAGTCCATCGGCCTCCTTTTACGGCACGACCTAGAACATCAACCAAAACCAATCGGAAACTGCACCGACGGTCGCCAGTCAAAAGAATCGACTTATAGGAATAAGATAGAAGACCCTGCCACGACCAGGCATCAAATAATTGATTTAAGGGTCTCTACAATGTCACTGTCCGACAGAGTGTCATACAGTCTGTCTATGTAAACGACCAGTCATCTCCATGACCCCATGGTGCTGAACCAACCATCGATCGACTTACAAACTAGTCACTTTCGAGATGTCACCTCATTGAGTGACTAGGGACAAAATACTAAGTTCGTCCTATTCACTTGAATAGAGTCCAACATTGGTCACAATCTATTCGGATAAACAAAGTATTAAATTTAGTCAAACTATAAAAGAGTTTATAATAAAACTCGAACATGAATGCAATTATCATATATGAAATAATAATACAACATTCAATTATTACATATTACATAATCTAAAGGAATTCTGGCACACGTCTCAATCCCATTGTGACGACATGACCATCATGCTTAGCCTTTGATAAAGGCTTGGTTAAAGGATCAGCAATGTTGTCATATGTCCCAACCTTACAAATGTCAATTTCCTTTCTGTCCACGTAATCTCTAATTACATGATATTTCCCTAAGTACATGTCTAGACTTGTTACTAGACTTGGGCTCTTTTGCTTGAAAAATAGCCCCACTGTTATCACAATAAATGTGATAGGATCTTTGGCAGTAGGGACTACTGTTAGTCCTTCCAAAAATTGCCGAATCCACACAGCTTCCTTTGCAGCTTCAGACACTGCAAGGTACTCTGCTTCTGTTGTAGAATCCGCTGTAACGCTTTGCTTGAAACTCTTCCAGCAAACAGCTCCTCCATTCATCATATAAACGTAGCCGGATTGGGATATCATATCATTCCTATCTGTTTGGAAACTGGCATCTGTGTAACCTTTTACACGTAACTCAGTCTCAACTCCAAACACTAAGAACGAATCCTTGGTCCTTTTCAAGTACTTAAGGATGTTCTTTACGGCTATCCAGTGACTCTCACCTGGATTTGCTTGGTAACGACTTGTCATGCTCAAAGCATATGCAACATCGGGACGAGTGCACATCATAGCATACATGATTGATCCAACAGAAGATGCGTAAGGGATCAATTTCATGCGTTCAATCTCCTCGGGTTTGGTAGGGCACTCTGACTTGCTCAGAGTGATCCCACTTCCTATAGGAAGAAAGCCTCTCTTAGAGTCTTTCATGTTGAACCGATCAAGAATTTTATCAATATAAGTTTCTTGACTTAATGCTAGTATCCTTTTAGATCTATCCCTATAGATCCGGATACCTAAGATGCGCTGGGCTTCTCCTAAGTCTTTCATTTGGAAATGAATCCCAAGCCACTCCTTCACAGAAGTGAGCATTGGAATATCATTCCCAATGAATAGTGTAACACCCGCAAATGTACCCTATTTGTAATTTAAAAATATTATACGGATACTTTTCTTTGAAATTTAGTTTTAGTGTAGACTTAAATTTCCGTGTCTAATTTATAATTTCCGAGTTCGTATTTGGACTTTACGTGAGATTCCGAGTAAGTTACGTCTTAAGACGTTTTTGGGCTTTTTTCTCATGTTTTCCACTTACTCCTTCATATACTCCCTCACAACCCTAACTCCCTCATTCAATCTTCTTCTTCTTCCTCACCAAGAAACCCCAAATCCCTAGCCTCCATATTTTATCCATCTTAGAATCATCGCTACTCCTTCGTTACTCGCTCAAATTCACCAAAGTTCGTCTTATTCCTTCCCTCTCATCTTCCTCTATCTTATTTGGTAATAAAATTACCGTCTTTCTCACTTTTCAATTTATCCGTCTTTCTCAAAGGTGAATTATATTAATCTTTTATTATCTAGTTGTAGGTGGAGACTTTCTAGACCCCGACAAAGATTACTATCTAGTGGAGGAAGGCTTAGAAATCGTTTAAAGACGAATAAAGGTAACGGTGAAGGGTTACTCGATATCATTTACGTGTTTTTATGTGTTTTTCTATGTTAGAAATCGTATTTAGAATATGATTAGTAATCTTAGGATTTGTGTTGTTGATGATGGTTGTTGTTAGTTGATAATTGATACGAGAATTGATGATAGATGATATTTGTGTTATTAGTGAAATTGTGAAATTCGTGTGACCCGTGCCTGCCAGACCAGGACGCTGGCAGCGTTCCCTGGACGCTGGCAGCATCGTAGGACGCTGGCAGCGTTTCTTGCTGCCAGTTTCCCAAGTCGACTGCAGTTTTCTACACTGACTCCTTTTCGTAAAATGATCATATCTCCTTCGTTACTGGCTTGTTTTGGGCTTGTGACATCCCGTTGGAACCGTAAGAGGATAAGCTATCACCTCCACTTAGAATTTATGCATTTAAATGTCTAGAACTCTAGTTATGACCGTTTGAAGTGGACCCTTGTTTTAGTTGGTTTCCAAACAACGTTGTTTTGGAGAGGGGATCTATGTTTCTTATTTATTATGCTTCATAAACTTGTTCAAATGCTTAAGTATCATGTATTGATTCATTTTTATTTTAGTTAAATTTATATAACTCCCTATTCTCATGTTTTGTGACGGTTTTTGGTATGTCCCACTTTGAGTCGGCTTTACAAATGTTACGGTTTGAGCACTAATTTCCTATTTGCTTTGTACTCTCATTCCCTTGGATACCTCCACGTTCGTAAGGCTGGAATGTCGGAACATGGAGTGTATCCTTACTGCTTAATTGCATTTGTTAGTGGGCATATGACGACGTTGTTGGGAGGCGAACGCTTTGCGTTGATCGACCCGGCCGTCAAATGTTGTATACTTGCGAGGTGGTGTCAACTGCATGTAGCGTACCGCTTGTTATGAGGCTTGTGCTCTTTTCCGCCTCGTTCGTAAATGTCGACCGAATTTGGGGTCTCGGCGTCTGATTGACCGAGTCTTGGATGCGAAATGTCATCGCATGTCGAATCGGAAAACGTTTATTCCGAGAGTCTGGCCAGATTTAGACTAGGACCGTATTATTATCGTCGTGCTACCAGGAGGAAATTAGTCTACATATACGAAATGTAGCATCGTGTATGCGTTCAGGGAAATGTCTTATCTCGTGGATGCCTTTTAATCATACTTGCCATGTACACGGTGCTAGTGCGTGGCATTTACCGTGAGAGATGTCGTCAATGTATTTGTATGTTTGGATGGATGATTACATGATTGATTATTTCGTGATCATTGGATGACTTGGCATGGTTTGTTTGTCGAGTCTCAATCTTATCAAACTTATACCGCTAACGGTGAGATGCAAGCCCTAGTGAGCATATTCGGTTGCCTAAGAGTGTCTTCCCTGAGTCTATCTATAGCATGATGGTTACGGATTGTACTTCATATGCTCTTATCATTATATATTGAATTGCCTATCTATCCTTATCGTATTTCACATGTATATCTATATATGCATGCTTCTACTTTTGTATTTCCTTTTATGTACGTTTAATGTGATATGGCTGGGAGAACCCGGAGTTACCCCCCACTGACTGTGGCGTTCATGTTTTTCATGGATGAACAGTTTGCTTGACTGGATGGCTTTTTGCTTGTGGTATTTTGGGTTCGGGTGTGAGCTAGCGGGCGTGGTCCCTGAATTGAAACACCTCTAGATGATTTTAGCTAGTTGCTAATAACTTTGTTGTTGGATAACATTTTGAGAGACTTCGTCTCTTTGTTGTATTTCATACTTTAGTTTGTAATATTTGACACTTCTCGTATTTTCTATTTGCATGTAAAAAGGTTTTTAAAATACTGTATTTTCCGCTAATTAAATCACATGCTTATATGTTTTATTTCCGCATTCGCGAGGGTTGTCACAGTTGGTATCAGAGCTTAAACGCTCCCGACGCACACACGTGAACCCTAAACTTAAATTACTTGGCCTTGAAATAATAAATGAGAGATGGGTAGAAATTAAGGACTTTACTTGGTAGTCTTTGGTGTACTTGATGTATGTTAGGTTCTAACTTGTTTGTTGATTGTGTTGAGTGATGTTATGATTGTTTATATCTACCGTCTTAGGGTGGATCATGTGTTACCTAGAAGAAGTATCCTCTACCGAAGATTGAAGATTGACAAGCCTAATTGAAGTGTAATTCTTCCCCATCGATGATTTTTCTCGTCCTTAATGTATCATGCTCTCTTCCTTCTATCTAAGTGCTTCTTCATCATCTAACTTCTTTTCCCCTTGGAAATTACTCTTGTTACTTTCCTCTTCCTTATCAATTTGTACCACCAACTTCCTTATGTGACCTTTTGTGGACACCATACCCTTTTGCTTGTGGCATATTGTACTTGGTCGGAAGAATTTTAGACTTGGTGGAGTGTTAGTGTTGATTAGAATGAATTTGGGATTCGAGAAAAATTGTGTAGACTTAAGTTCTCCCCTAGTGGTGAGAGTTGGTATCCTTGAGGAAAGTGTGGTAAGGTATGTTTAATGATTTTAATGTATAAATGCTTGCCATGACTTGTGTGTAAATAGTTCATGATATTCGATGGTGTAAGGTCGAATGAGT
Source organism: Heliosperma pusillum (assembly GCA_022085475.1). Classification (NCBI taxonomy): domain Eukaryota; kingdom Viridiplantae; phylum Streptophyta; class Magnoliopsida; order Caryophyllales; family Caryophyllaceae; genus Heliosperma; species Heliosperma pusillum. Next base: position 95,437 of record JAIUZE010073284.1, on the reverse strand, counting down.
TGGCTATGACTTCTTAACTCATTAGTAATTTAGTCTTTTGGACTTAGAAGTTTAGTATTGTTTTGAAGACCATGCTTATGATATGTCTAATTGGTGTAAATAAGAAGTTTTGAATGATATCTTGAGGTGCGAAATACTTTTGAGGTTAAGTGACGTCTTGTGGTTTCCTATTGTGTGTTTGTGAGTATAGGCTTGGTGGAAAAGCATTTGGCTATAGTTCTTGGATTTAAAGATATGATCTTATCTTATGGCATCGGAGACTCGTTTGAAGTAGTAAGGTTTCGTTGTAAGTTGAACCATATTACTTGAGGATTATAGATATGAGCGAGATTCGATGATGTGAGCTATGATGGAAATACCTTGGGACGTTAATGATGATGTTTGACTTGAGGTTGTACTTTGTTAATAATGAACTCGTGGGCTATATGATGTTGATAATGACGTTTTGTTCGGTGTTCTACCTTGTGGGCCGTAGGAGTTGAAAAGAGATTAGTATGGAGAATTCCTTATTGGTTCTTCGGTTTTTGAAACCTTTGGGAATGTGTCAAATTATGGAGTTGAGAGAATGTTACTATGCTTGAGTTGCAATTCCGCAATTGGGAATCCGTGTTATATGAAAGGGTGGATGAATTGGGTTGTAATCGATTTGTTAAATCTAGGTGTACCTTACTTTGATGATTGTGGTGCGATGGTCCCTTGTAAGAGACCTTTGTTTGGGATGAGTTGCTTTACTATCACCCTAAGCCTGAAAGGAGAAATTTTGTGGAATTAAACCTTAAACCTTTACTCGTGCCATCATCCCTTTTCATTTCCATTCTTGAATGTTTTTGTCAAGATTGATCTTTAAGAAATCGCATGCTCGTATCTTATTTCTTACTCGGATATATTCATACCTCTGCTATCTGCTTTGTCTCTTTCTTGACCTCGTTATTTTCAGCGCTCCTCTCTTGTAATCTCGTGCCTTACTTATTCTCGTGTTCTCCTTGAGATTCCGTATCGTCTTCTATCTCGTTTCTCCTTCATCTTTTCTCTAGTGGATTGGATATTCCGTTTGTAGGGCTTAGAGAATAAGCGTGATGTAATTTGGGATTCTTTAGCTAGAGTACGTGTCCTTGGATTGAGCAAAGTTCATGTTGTATTTCATCATGGGAAATAGGACCTAAACTCTAGGATGAATCCTAATAGTGATAATATATCCTCCCTTAGTGGTTTTAGATTTGGAGCTTGGTATTGTAGTGCTATTTTGAGAATTGAGTTGATCATGATAATAGTTCGTTGTTGTTGGGTATTATAACGGTTGCTTGGTATGTCATTTGGGAATTAGATGTCTCTAATTGGTGAATTATAAAAGAGACTTTGCTTTAGGATAATTAAGCCGGTACCCAAGGTTTGAGGAGTATTGTCGTAAATGAAAATCGATTCATATTGAGTTTTAGATGAACTATATGATTTGAATGGTGGTCTGATTGCCAAGTAATTGGCCATTTGTGGTTTGGAATTAGTAATTCTCTTTTATTCTTAAGGAATCATAGTTTGAGATTGAGAAATGTTCATTGCAAGCTTTGGATAGTGAATGCTCGGTTGTTAAGGATTATAGAGTTAGAATAGTGAACCCATTTATCTTGAGGATTAGTAACCACCATAGTTTGCTAATGTGACTATTTATATTTGAGGCTTCGAGCGTAGTAATGATCAAATTAAGGATGTTATGGCGTATTAAAGAATCCTTATAACCGATAATGGATTGTGGATTTTCCCTTGTCGTGAGACTTTGGATGAGGCTAGTTGGATCCTAGATAATTATGTTTGTTGCGTGGATTGTGTTTTGACTTTTGAGGATGAGAAAGTTCATTGTAAATTTAGGATAATGAGTTTGAAGTAAATTGAATCAAGGGATTTTCATGGTAAGTCTCCTTTACCTTGTGGTTGTTAGCGATCATGTTTCCCTAGATATAAATATTTTGTTGGTAGTTTCTAGTAAGAGTTTTGATGAAACTAAGAAGATTAGAGTACGTAATGAATCTTACATGTGGATTGTTAGTTGTGGAGTCTACCGTGCCGATGCACTTCAGTAGATATAAAATGGATCTGAATAATTAGGTTATTGGCTTGAAATCTCGTGATTATGGAATATTTTTGTAGGAATTCTGATGACTGAAAATGTTGAGTTGCAAATTGGGTAAATTGCATTCTCTTGAGGATTTGGTTTATTAGTAGAGTTAGTGATGTCGAATTCTTGTAGATCTTCCTGCCGACTTCATCGTGGTTTTTCCTATCCCTAAGAGTTCGATTTATTTCGTTTTTGCGTGTTTTGTATATATTTTGTTACCCTGAATTGTGTGTGAGATGTGCGAGTCGCTCTATGTACGTGTAATGACTTCCTATTTTGATTTTATCTTTGAGAAAACCTTCGAATTTCCATATTGTATTTCTAAATTAACTTTTTAAAGAAGTCTAAAGATGGATTTTGTACCCTCTTTTTGGAGAAAATAGATTTCTTTTGCTTTTATACTTGGATTTTGCGTTTGGTTGGATGTTTGGACTTGTTATTGGAGACGTCTGGTGACTAGTCCTACACTTAATAACACTTGTTTGATTTTCGATTTCACTATTTCGACTTTGATTTGATTTTGATAACTAGAGTTCTCGTTCGCGACGGGCACTCTTGTGATTCGTAAATAAAGTTTCGCACTTATGAAAAATCTCTTTAAACCATTTTCGAGAAGAACCTCATTTCATAAATAGTTTCCCTTGTAAAAATTTTCGTATTAATTTTGAAAACCGATTCTTGTCCTTGATACTTTTGTTTACTACTCTCAAGTTTCGAGGACGAAACTTTTTAAAAAGGTGGGGTGATTGTAACACTCGCAAATGTACCCTATTTGTAATTTAAAAATATTATACGGATACTTTTCAGCGAAATTTAGTTTTAGTGTAGAATTAAATTTCCGTGTCTAATTTAGAATTTCCGAGTTCGTATTTGGACTTTACGCGAGATTCCGAGTAAGTTACGTCTTAAGACGTTTTTGGGCTTTTTTCTCATGTTTTCCACTTACTCCTTCATATACTCCCTCACAACCCTAACTCCCTCATTCAATCTTCTTCTTCTTCCTCACCAAGAAACCCCAAATCCCTAGCCTCCATATTTGATCCATCTTAGAATCATCGCTACTCCTTCGTTACTCGCTCAAATTCACCAAAGTTTGTCTTATTCCTTCCCTCTCATCTTCCTCTATCTTATTTGGTAATAAAATTACCGTCTTTCTCGCTTTTCAATTTATCCGTCTTTCTCAAAGATGAATTATATTCATCTTTTATTATCTAATTGTAGGTGGAGACTTTCTAGACCCCGACAAAGATTACTATCTAGTGGTGGAAGGCTTAGAAATCGTTTAAAGACGAATAAAGGTAACGATGAAGGGTTACTCGATATCATTTACGTGTTTTTATGTGTTTTTCTATGTTAGAAATCGTATTTAGAATATGATTAGTAATCTTAGGATTTGTGTTGTTGATGATGGTTGTTGTTAGTTGATAATTGATATGAGCATTGATGATTTGTGATGATTGATGATATTTGTGTTATGCCTTAGTGAAATTGTGAAATTCGTGTGACCCGTGCCTGCCAGACCAGGACGCTGGCAGCGTTCCCTGGATGGTGGCAGCGTCGTAGGACGCTGGCAGCGTTGCCTGGCGCTGGCAGCGTTGCTTGCTGCCAGTTTCCCAAGTCGACTGCAGTTTTCTTGCACTGACCCTTTTTCGTAAAATGATCACATCTCCTTAGTTACTAGCTTGTTTTGGGCTTGTGACATCCCGTTGGAACCGTAAGAGGATAAGCTGTTACCTCCATTTGGAATTTCTGCATTTGGATGTCTATAATTCTAGTTATGGCCGTTTGAAGTGGACCCTTGTTTTAGTTGGTTTCCAAACAACGTTGTTTTGGAGAGGGGATCTATGTTTCTTATTTATTATGCTTCATAAACTTGTTCAAATGCTTAAGTATCATGTATTGATTCATTTTCACCTTAGTTAAATTTATATAACTCCCTATTCTCATGTTTTGTGACGGTTTTTGGTATGTCCCACTTTGAGTCGGTTTTACAAATGTTACGGTTTGAGCACTAATTTCCTATGTGCTTTGTACTCTCATTCCCTTGGCTACCTCCACGTTCGTAAGGCTGGAATGTCGGAACGGGGAGTGCATCCTTACTGCTTAATTGCATGTGTTAGTGGGCATATGACGACGTTGTTGGGAGGCGAACGCTTTGCGTTGATCGACCCGGGCGTCAAATGTTGTATACTTGCGAGGTGGTGTCAACTGCATGTAGCGTACCGCTTGTTTTGAGGTTTGTGCTCTTTTCCGCCTCTTTCGTGAATGTCGACCGAGTTTGGGGTATTCGGCGTCTATGATTGACCGAGTCTTGGATGCGAAAGGTCATCGCATGTTGAATCGGAAAACGTTTATTCCGAGAGTCTGGCCAGATTTAGACTAGGACCGTATTATTATCGTCGTGCTAACAGGAGGAAATTAGTCTACATATACGAAATGTAGTATCGTGTATGCGTTCAGGGAAATGTCTTATCCCGTGGATGCCTTTTAATCATACTTGCCATGTACACGGTGCTAGTGCGTGGCATTTACCGTGAGAGATGTCGTCAATGTATTTGTATGTTTGGATGGATGATTACATGATTTATTATTTCGTGATCATTGGATGACTTGGCATGGTTTGCTTGTCGAGTCTCAATCTTATCAAGCTTATACCGCTAACGGTGAGATGCAAGCCCTAGTGAGCGTATTCGGTTGCCTTGTCTTCCCCGAGTCTATCTATAGCATGATGGTTACGGATTGTACTTCATATGCTCTTATCATTATATATTGAATTACCTATCTATCCTTATCGTATTTCACATGTATATCTATATATGCATGCTTCTACTTTTGTATTTCCTTTTATGTACGTTTAATGTGATATGGCTGGAAGAATCCGGAGTTACTCCCCACTGACTTTGGCGTTCATGTTTTTCATGGATGAACAGGTTGCTTAACTGGATGTCTTTTTGCTTGTGGTATTTTGGGTTCAGGTGTGAGCTAGCGGGCGTGGTCCCGGGATTGAAACACCTCTAGACGATTTTAGCTAGTTGCTAATAACTTTGTTGTTGGATAACATTTTGAGAGACTTCGTCTCTTTGTTGTATTTCATACTTTAGTTTGTAATATTTGACACTCCTCGTATTTTCTATTTGCATGTAAAAAGGTTTTTAAAATACCGTATTTTCCGCTAATTAAATCACATGCTTGTATGTTTTATTTCCGCATTCGCGAGGGTTGTCACAAATAGTATGTCATCTACATACAAGACTAGAAAAGTTACTTTACTCCCACTAAACTTCATGTATAAACATGGTTCCTCGACACTTCGAGTGAAACCATTTTGTTTAATTACATGATCGAAACGATGATTCCAACTCCGGGATGCGTGTTTAAGACCATAGATGGATCTCTTAAGTTTGCATACCTTCTTAGGGTTTGATGGATCCACAAAACCTTCAGGTTGTGTCATGTACACTTCCTCTTCTAGAATCCCATTCAAGAAGGCAGTTTTGACATCCATTTGCCAAATCTCATAATTATGAAATGCGGCAACCGCTAAGATAATCCTTATGGATCGAAGCATGGCGACTGGGGCGAAGGTTTCGTCATAGTGAAGACCATGAACTTGGGTGAAACCTTTTGCCACCAATCTAGCTTTGTAAACATCATTATGTTTGTCTATGCCACTTTTGATCTTATAGATCCACTTACACTGAAGAGGTCTTACCTCCTTAGGTAAATCAACCAAGTCCCATACTTGATTGTCGTACATAGAATCCATTTCGGATTGCATGGCTCCTAGCCATAGCTTTGAGTCGGGACTAGAAATGGCTGCTTTGTAGGTAGTAGGTTCGTTACTTTAAAAAAGAAACACATTATAGTCATCACCTTCCTCTATACTACCAAGGTATCTATCAGGTTGATGACTAATTCTGCTAGACCTCCTAGGTTTCGAAGGAATAATGACCGTGTCAGACGAAGAGGGAACGTTTTCCTCGTCGTCCTTTTTGGTTTGTGGCTCTTGGACTTCATCAAGTTTAAATTTTCTCCCACTCTGTCTTTTAGAAATAAAATCATTTTCTAAAAAGACTGCATCACGAGATACAAACACTTTGTCCTCGTGTTTATTGTAGAAGTAATAAGCACGTGTTTCCTTTGGATATCCTACAAACAGACATTTGTCAGATTTGGGTGCGAGTTTATCGTCAGACTTACTCTTAACAAACGCCTCGCATCCCCAAATTCTCATAAACGACAAATAAGGGTCTTTCCCTGTCCATATCTCATATGGAGTCTTGTTTTCCGCTTTTGCCAGGCTTCGATTTAGTGAAAATATTGCAGATAAGATAGCAAAACCCCAAAAAAAATCAGGAAGCTCTGTCAGACTCATCATAGATCGAACCATATCTAACAAAGTTCGATTTCTCCTTTCGGACACACCATTTAATTGAGGTGTCCCTGGAGGAGTCCATTGTGATACTATACCACAATCTTTTAGGTGTGAATCAAATTCATTGTTCAAGTATTATCGGATCGTAGGGCTTTAATCTTTTTATTCAATTGGTTTTCTACTTCATTTTGAAATTCTTTGAATTTTTCAAACGCATCACTTTTATGCCTCATCAAGTAGACATATCCATATCTACTCAAGTCGTCGGTAAAAGTAATGAAGTAGTGATAACCACCTCTAGCTTGGATACTCATTGGTCCGCATACATCAGTATGTATAAGTCTTAATACTTCACTTGCTCGTGTCCCTTTTCCCGTAAAAGGAGCACGAGTCATCTTGCCTAGAAGACAAGATTCGCATACGCCATAAGATTCGTAATCGAATGGTTTGAGTACTTTAGATGAAACAAGTCTCTTTATGCGTCGTTCGTTTATGTGCCCTAAACGACAATGCCAAAGGTATGATTGATTAGGTTCACCTGTTTTGAGCTTCTTGTTTTCTACATGATAGACCTCTTTGCAATATCTAGAACATAAATACCTCCAATAGAAATGGCCTCGCCATAAACCATTTCATTAAAAGCAAAAGTACAACAGTTGTTCTTAATGCAAAATGAAAATCCTTCCATGTCTAACACGGAAATGGAGATAATGTTCTTGGTAAGAGTTGGTACATAATAGCAATTATTTAAATACAACTCTAAAACATTAGGCAAAAGAAGAACGTAGGTGCCCACGGAAACTGCGGCTACCTTAGCTCCATTTCCCATGCGCAGGTCCACGTCACCCTTGGCTAGTGCTTGCGCGTCCTTCAGCCCCTGTACATGATTACAAAGGTGAGAACCACAACCGGTATCAAATACCCAAGACGATGTACTAGCAAAGTTAATATCTATCATATAGAGTGATGAAAGAATTTTACTTGACGTTGTCACACAACCGTCTTTCTTGTCTTTCAAGTATTTGGGGCAATTGCGTTTCCAATGCCCTTTGCCATTACAATAATAGCAATCCGCCTCCGCGTGTTTGTTGACTTTGGGCTTGGGCTTATAAAAGGCCTTGCCCTTTCCCTTGCCGACTTTCTTGAAAAGAGTTTTACCCTTTCCTTTGTCCTTTTTCACCGCAAGGTTCATGTTCTTCATTTTCATTGAAAGAACGTCCTTGGGTTCACTCCCACTAGCCTCCATGTCCCTCTCCGCTTGGGTGAGGAGTGCATGGAGTTCATGGAAACTCTTTTCCATGCCATTCATGTTATAGTTCACCCTAAATTGGGTAAACTTTGGTGTGAGTGAATGAAGGAATTTACCAACCACTAATTGCTTCGGAATTTTGCACCCTAGACGCTATAAGGTGTCCGCGTGCTCAACCATTTTGAGCACGTGTGGGCCAACTTTTTGGCCCCTTTGAAGCTTAATGTCAAAGAATTTCGTAGCCGCCTCATATTGGAGAATTTGAGGGGCTTGTGAAAACATTGACGTTATCCTCGTGAATATCGCATATGCATCGAGATATATCAATTGGAGTTTGAGTTTGGGTGAGATTGACCAAATCAAGACATTTTTGACGTCATTAGCAACCTTCAGATAAAGGTCACATTCGGTTCGAACCACCGCGGACGATCTAGGCGCGGGTTCGGTGGGGGGCTCTTCGACCAAGTAGCGAAGCACGTTATCGGATATCGCGGCGCTCTTGATCGGCGACTCCCATTCAACGAAGTTACTTTCGTCATCTTTTAAGACACACTTGTCCATGACGGATCTCAACCATGAGTCCTTACCCAAGGTTGCGTTGTTTGATGAAGTTGACATTGTGCGAATATGGTTACTACAACAAAAAGAAATATATAAACATTCATTGTTAATTTACTTGAAATTTTTTTTAACAACTTTAGCATTTATATAATGACCTCTCACTAAATTATATAAATGATTCCAAGACCCATCTTTAAATAAAAATAGTCATTGTATGCTACCTTTATCTAGAAATGGTAAGTCATTACTTGACTAATTCTACCCTTAGAACTCTTGGTTGACGGATTTCAACTAAATCCATCTCCTAGTCCCAAGATACCGCTTATCTCGTTGAGTCCAATCCAATTTTAGCTTGTGATCGTATCACCCTACTTACCCGAGGTAAAAAGGGACCCACGAGCGTGGTAGCCCTAATGAACACGGGATTCATAGGTGTTACTAATTGGTAAGACTAATCTCAATTTTTTAAATATGTGAGAGATCTTGTCAATTTAGTTATTAACTCCCTATAAGTGAACTAAGTCGGTGAATTGTGAATAACGTGGAATTGACAATAACGGAAAAATAAAATGCATGTGTGACGATTTTGTCATGAGCGGAAATAAAGCAAGCAACCAAGCAACGAAAAAATCCTAGTATGGCCACCTAGCTAATCAAATTAACTAGATAATTACAAATTCGGAAACCAACTCCTTGGTCCCTTGCCTCTTCACTTGGAACGCCTTCCAAAAATGGCACCGTCTTGAGGGAGTCACCGGTCTTCATAAAAATAATTACAAATATACAAATTCCTATTGTACATTTATTCTATAAAATGAAATTATTAATTATTACAAACCGGCGATACGAGATCGCAATAAAATTACAACCAAACCATTATTCCCTTACATTACGGGTAATAACGATTAAAAAATAACTAGGCCATACTAGGTGCAAAATTTGCATAAATTATTAAATAAATGACATTAATTCATTCAACCATAAATAAAATAAATTGCTGCAAAATTCATGCCAAAATCGCCCTAAACACATTCATGCTCATTGTAGCTCGATTTTATGGGATTTATTGATTTTTAACCATTAAAAATCAATATCAACATTTAAATCTCATTTAAATTCAAACTAATTAACTAAAATGTTTTAGAACTCAAAATTAGTCCCTACTAATTTTGTTGGTCATTAATTAGATCGATTTGATTTCATTTGCTAAATATAACGGTTTAATCATAACAATTATGAAATAAATCCAAAATAAAATATAAACATCATAAAAATTTGAAACTAAAATTTTTTTAAATTCTGGAACAATTCCAGGAACTCCATAAACAAAAAAAATTTGCTCAAAAATTTAAGTTAATTTTATGAACAAACAACTTTGTATTTAATGAGTTTATCAAATAAAAACCATTAAATATAGTAAAACAGTGAAATAAATTATGAAATTTCTCCATGAGGATCAACATCAGAATTTAAAATGTACCATAAATTTTCATGACCAGAAAAGGACGTTTTAATTTTATGAACATTATAATCTCATATTATCGACTTTTATCGTATAAAAATCAATAAACATGCAATACTTAATTAAAAGTCACGAAATTTTACATACAATATTTAAGACATGCATGTGAGATCATATTAAAATTTCATGTCCAGAATCAACATGGAACTAGTTTTAGTTAACTTTTAACTCATAAAATGCATGTTAACTCGTTTTAAAAGCCAAAAATCAAAATAAATAGCAAATTAATCCCTAAAATCACGAAATTTGACCAAAAACATTTTGAAGTCAGTAGGTATACATGAACCAAAATTTTTTTCAGAAACATATTTTAACTCAAAATTTTGATTTATTAGTTATTTTATAACTTTAATATATAAATGTTCAAAATGAACATGCATGCTACAAGCTAGCTCTGATACCATATGAAAGTCTATAGACCTTAATTAGACTCCTCTAATTAGTTATATAATTACTTGTTAATTTAGTATTTAATGATCTATGTAACATGCATGCAAATATAAAGACATTTATATAAAAGAAGAAATTTCCTCACATTGATATGGAAATTAAATGAGCACAACAAGAACTCCTTCTTGTTTTTTCTTGAGCTATAAATATGGATGAACAAGAACAATCTCCAAAATAGAAGACCTCCTCCAAGTTGCACCAAGATGATACCAAATAATCTATTCTTATTATTAACTAGATAATAAGATAGATATTATGCTACTAATATTAGTATATATTACTACACTAGTAATACTTAATAAATATTAGTATTATGAGAGTTTTAATGAGAAGAAGAGTTTTTGAGAGATGTATAAAAAATAAGCAAGAATGAACAACAAAAATGAACAACCATATTGCCCTTTTATAGGCAATATGGCCGGTCACTTGTAGCCTCACAAGAGACTTATTTTGCTTATTTTAATTCACATGCAAAGTGGTAGAGTGTAGTGTTGAGTGAAATGATTTTAGGTTTACTATTCATGTCATAATCACATGTAACTTGTGAGTATGAACAAGAGCAACCATCATCACTTCCCACTACAATATGACCGCCCATGTGAGGCCTTATTTGGTCTATTTTGATTTTTGATATTTGTCCCACAAATACTTATTAATCATATGCTTAATTATCTTATATAATTAAGTGTTAATTTGATCATATAACAATTATATGACACAAATAAATAAATAATATGTACTTAACATTTTAAGTGATATTTTACTATTATATCAATATATAATGGGTCCCACAATGCTTAGTTAATTTATTTTACAACTCTTTGTAAATATAATTAACTAATTACCTCTATCTCAAAACCTCAACTAATTTAGTAATTTAACGATTAATTACTAAGTTAAATCTTATTTAATCGTATTAAAATAAGATATCAATTTATTAGTCAATTATCGCATAATTGAAAAATAAACTTAATCGAATTTGAGTTCTTAACTCAATTTATAACAATTAACTCTCGTACATATCGAATATATGTAATGGACTAATTAACTGTATCATATACAAATAATTAGTTACTATTTGGATTTCATCCTTTAGGTGTGACCGAAAGGGATCAGTTGATCACCGCCGTCATACGACAATAACGTCAAACTCTAGTCAGCCAACCGTTATTGATTTACGTTAATCAACTGACTAATCATATATATATAGTCAATAAATATCCCAATTATATTCCTTAATAAGATTTATTACGTGGCGCACTATTGTGGAGGACACCTACTCCAACACAATGCCTACATGGGCCACACTGTAACAATACAAAGAATATATAATATTCAACATTTCTTGTTTCAGACCATGAGACCCGTCTGAAATGTTAAGATGGTTCAATATGACCCATATTGTACAAATAACTCGACGGCTGAACAAGCAAGTCACTTTTGTGTATTTAATGACCTTGTCTCTTCTTACTATTTTAATATTCAATAGTACACTATTGCATTTAATGCAACCCAAACCATATTTCCTACAAAAAATAAAGCATGCATCTCCTACGCCTAATGTCTTCTTCCTTTCACCCAGGGCCGGCTATTAGGGAATGCAGGGGGTGCGGGTGAGTGCGGGTGAACATGCTTGGGGGCCCAAATCTGTTACTAATATTATAATATAATAGTATGGGCAAGAATAAAGTCATCAATACTCAGTGGAGTAGATGGTAAGGCTACTAATATTTTCCTGCAGCCATATGGGTTCGGATCCTCACATTAGCATTTTATTTCCTTTTTACATTGTGGTTCCCGCATAATTACTAATGGCCTCTACTTTTTCACTCCGTACATCCTAGCATTAATTTTCTTTCAAATTGTTTCTCTTTAATTTAACTTTCACATATATTTTCAACATTTGTTCTATTTCTAATAAACAATACTCTGTAACTAATTTCATACCACTTAACCAGAGATACGGAGTATAATTTATGTTGTTAGAAGATATGGATAAAAGTTGACAAATCTACTAAGCATTATTAAAATTTAAAATAGCTAAAGTTAGGTTTCTGTTATAAAATACTAGTGATTAGGAAAAATAGATGTTATAAAAGTTTGATAAACATGAGATATTTATTTTGTCTAAAATAAAATAAAATATTCAGAAAAGAAAATATTCAACCCAAGACATATATATATATTATTCGTTCCTAGTAAAAATATCGGAACAAAATGTTTGAATGATTTGTAGGATACTTACATAGGGCCTCATTTTATAATTTCGCACAGGGCCACCGAAATCTCTTAGACGACCCTACTTTCACCTACAATACTCAATCTTGAACATGCATATATGACCTCCATTACTCTCTTCATCCATTTAATTTCAATTAAAAAAATCCATTACTCTCTTCATCCATTTAATTACAATTTAAAAATAAAATAATGTCATCAAACATTTCATCAAACAACGTAACTGAGATCATCAACATAGAGAACAACCTTAATGACGATGTTGAAGTGAGCACTCATGGTGGACCAAATAGTGAAGATATTGTCCATGTTGAAGGTTTGTAAACTGGCTAATCTCAAATTTTTAGGATGATTTATTAAAGGACATGATTCTTGTTTATCAAAATAGCGTAGTTAGTTTGTGTTTTTTACATATCGTATCACTTTTTGATGATTTTGTTTACACTTAGAGACACATTAATACTATTTATATTCACAATTCATGAAGATGTTAAAAAACTATACATATATTACCACTTTATGATGATTTTGTTTACACTTACTGCCACATTGCACAATATTATATATATTCACAGTTCCTTATATTCAGTTACTCCATGTAATTTGCTGACAATGATATGTTCTTTAATGCTCCTATCATTAGAGCATTAATGACGTTTTTATTGCATCTTTTTATATTATATATATTGACAATTCCATTTGGTGTTATATAGTGTTCTTTCACATCTTTAACATCATTTAAATGCATCTTTCTAAACATATGTCACCATTTATTCCTTTTTTTTCAAGTGGAATCATCATATGATGTCCTCTCACACCTTAAAAGTCATTTAATGTATCTTTATAAACATATGTCACCACGTTTTGTTTACTGAAACCACCTGAATCATTATGTAACCATACTGACTCATTTTGTTACCACCGTTTTATCTCTTGTAGCCATTGATGCGTCCCGATCTTGAGTCGGTATAGTGGGCCAGAAGTGGGAAGAATTATACGAGATATACAAAAGTCACTCCCAAGCAATAAGTTTTAGCATTAGGAAAAACGGACTTCGCAGGGCCAAAGTTCCGGGTCACCCTGAATTCGAGAGATATTTTTTTTGCTCTTGCGAAGGTGAGCAGCATGGTAATGGGAAAAAGCGAAGTCGAAGCCTTTATGGTGATGGCCCTGGGAAAAATGTTGTTATTACACGATGCCTTTGCAAAGCTAATATAAGGGTCCAAGTGAATACTAATGAAGCATGAGAAATATTGAGTCATGTCCTTGAATATAATGACGCACTTACTCCCCCATAATGGCAGCATCATCATCGTTCCGAGAGGAAATATCGGAAGCGGAGGGTGAGATAATACAAGTCTTGACAGAAGCTTTGGTCCCCCATACTTTGCACTATAAAATAGCATCCGCAATAGCCGGTGGTGATGAAGTAGTCGGGAACACTAAAAGAGACCATATCAACTTTGTTAATAGGCTTAAGATGAAATCTATGGAGGGTGGTGACGCGTCAACACTAATGAACTTGTTGGTGAGTAGACAAGCGGAGGACCCTGGATTCTTTTCACGAGTTAAGTTTGGTGAAGATGGGAGGTTATGTCACGTGTTTCGACGTGATTCTATGATGAAAGAGGATTACTTGTTATACCATGACGTTGTGATTTTTGATACCACGTACCGTACAAATAGGTACAACCTTATTTGTGGTGCATTTATTGGTATAAATAATCATTGGTCAAATATTATGTTCGGGTTTGCTTTCTTGTCCAATGAGAGACAAGAATCATTTGAGTGGTTGTTCAATGCTTTCAATAAATCTACGGCCCATGACACCGTATCGGTCTCTATTTTCACTGGTCAAGACCTTGCAATGAAACTTGCAATTGAAAAGGTACATCTCCTTATATGAAATTTGATTCATTTAAATATTTTATATATGTTGTCACATTTGTTTACCAACATTTGTCTAAATGGGTACATTCTACAGTTTTTTAGCAACACTTGTCTTGGTTATAAGATAATACAAGTGTATGTAATTAAAATTGCAGTAATACAAGTACTTAGTGGACACATATTAAATATATGTCACTCATGCTAAATATTCTATATATGTTCTCACATTTGTTTAAATTGTAACCATATTTAAAGTGGTTACATTCTACACTTTCCTTGCAACATCTTCTGAATATGTATGTAATCATATTTAATGTGGTGACATTCTACACACGTGTAATACAAGTGTATGTAATCAAATATAGGCTCATTCAAACACTTAGTGGTTACATATTACACATATGTCTCTCATGGCAAATATTATATATATGTTGTTACATTTGTTTAAGTTATAACCATATTTAATGTGGTGACATTATACACATTTAAGGCAACATCTTCTTAATCTGTTGTGGTTATAAGATAATACAAATGTATGTAGTCAAAATTAGGCTCATACAAATATTTAGTGGGCACATATTACATATTATATATATGTCTCTCTCTCTAATATCTGTAACATTTGTGGGCACATAGTAGCATTATTGTGGGTACATGTAATCGTTTTCTTTAATAATTGTAACAATATAATTTAAGTGGGTACTTTTTTACTGTAATGGTATTTGTTGAACCATATAGTTATATGATTGGTTTTGATAATGACATGTTTGATTCTATAATGTATATTCTTATGCTTATAATTGGTTGTTTAGTCTTTGTTAGATTAAGCATGGTTAAGCATGGTTGGCATTTGAAGTTATAGCTTGTTTAGCTATAACCTTGATAATTTGTGAAGCAAAAGTACTGCAAGGTTATAGGTATTTGACCCATAACCTTGACAAGGTTAAGATCGAAGATAAAGATTTTATAGAAGCTTGCGGAGCTCAAAATTAAGAGCTCAAGATTCGAATGAAGTGATGATCCACATACTGAAGATCTCCGTGAAGATTTGTTGTATAGGTCGTCGTCCAATAACGGTATCTTTCAATAGTAATTTTGGAAAGTAGAGTTATAGTTGTTTGAACTATAACCTTACTTGCCAAGCTCAAGGTTATAAATGACTCTACTAGAACTAGGAGCTGCGAAAATTGGGGCGGCTATTTTAATCTTTTAAAACTATTTTGAATAAAGATTTTAATAATATTTTAAAAGAAAAGTATTTATAATAGATTGTAGTTTAAATTTACCTAGTTTGAATATCATTGAAAATTCGCTATTGATTAGTAAAACAACTTATGAGTTGTCATGCTATCTAGAGCTTCATATATGTTCAAACTTAAACCCTAAGTATATTCTATTTTGAGCTGTGACGAACTATAGTTTACTCTTGTGATTAAGGCTTATGTGTCGTGATATTCAAGATAATTCTAAATGTTTTATTAGGGTTTAAGTAGGATACTAACCTAATATCTTTCTTGTCACACAAGGGAGGCATATGGTAATAGGGTATGTAAATTTAACTTAAAACCTTTCTTACTCCCTAAGATAGGTCACGACTACTAGGGCTTATTCTAAAGGGTTATTTAACAAGAATAATCCAAATTATACGTAATCTTCTTATATTATTCGAAACTTCATTTAATCTCATAATAAAATGTACTATTAGCTTCATCTTACCATAATGCACTCGGTAACTTGCTACCTGTTTAACAGGTCACATATAAAAAAAGGAAATGAAAAATCATTAACACAATGCCTTTAACTCTTCCATTAGCACAAAGCGTTCAACTCCCAACAACGTCGTCGTATGCCCACTAACACATGCATTTAAGCAGTAGGATACCTCTCCGTTCCGACATTCTAGCCTTACGAACGGGAAGGTAGCCAAGGGAATGAGAGTACAAAGCACAAGACAAAATAGTGCTCAACCGTATCATTTGTAAAACCCGACTCAAAGTGGAAACATACCAAAAACCGTCACAAAACATGTGATACAAGCGAGTGAAATGTCATACATCCAAAACAATAATATTATAAGTCGCTACGTAAAATTATACGATAAACAAACGATTAGAATTATTATAAATGAAAACCGTAAACAACAATTACAAACAACTTCCAGCAGGAGCCAGCCGGTCAGGCTGACCGGCTGCCGGTCCACCGGCTCAGGCCACAAGTCAATACGAAAAATCAATATGAAATGTCAGTGTGTCCCAGCCGGTCAGGTCGACCGGCTGCCGGTCGACCGGCTGGGACCAAAGGGTCAATTGAAAAAAACAAAGGAAGAAAGGGGGTGTCTCAGCCGGTGGTCTGACCGGCTGCCGGTCGACCGGCTGAGCCCAACTTCATATTCCAAAATCACGTAAAATTCCAATAATATACAGCAGGTGCCCCAGCCGGTGGTCTGACCGGCTGCCGGTCGACCGGCTGGGGTCCAATTCATACGAAAATCCCAGTTTTGCCTAAGGAACCAATTTCAATTATCATCCAATATTATCATAAATCATTCATACTCATATCAATACTCAATAAACAACATCCATCAACAACAACACAAGTCATAAGCTTACTAACCATAATCTAAACACGGTTTCTATCCTAGAAATCACATAAAACACGTAAATGATATCGAGTAACCCTCCACCGTTACCTTTACGCGTCTTTAATCGATTCTAAACCTTCCTAGTCTCCACCTACATACAATTAAATAATAAAAGATGAATATCATTCACCTTGAGAAAGACGGATAATTTAAAAAGCGAGAAAGACGGTAATTTTATTACTAATACGGATAGAGGAAGCTAAGAGGGGAAGAATAAGACGAACTTACGTGAATTTGAGCGGAAAACGAATGAGATACGATGATTATAAGATCGAAAAGATTATGGAGGCAAGGTTTGATGGTTTGCTTAGTGATGAAGAAAAGTGTTGTGATTGTTAATGAAAAATAGGTTAAGTGTAGTGTGATATTTATAAGAAAAAAGTCAACAAAAGTCAAACTCGCCTTAAGACGGGATTCTCATGGAATCTCGCGGAAATTCCAAATACGAACTCGGAAATTCTAAATTCGACTCGGAAAATTAAATTTACGATTAAAACTAAAATTCGCTGAAAAGTGTCCGTAAAATATTTTTACTAGAAAAAATAGGGTACATGTCCGGGTGTTACATCTTTTCTGAACACAACTTCACTTCTTTTGAACTTTTCGTTTTCCCAATTCACTTTGACAGATAAGAACAAATTTTCTCAAAAGAGCACCCACACACCATAGTCTAGCTACTAGCTCAAAAGGTAGGCAGTTTTTGTTTGTAGCTATTATTTTGTAAAGCACTTGTATGAAGGGACTAATTTTGAGGGGCAAATTAAAGTGAAAAAGGCTTCAAATCTTAGTGAATCATGAATGCAATGCTTATAGAAATGAAATGAGAACCATACTTATGCGTTTTGACATGACACACGTCACAAGGAGAACTACACACACCTAGATGAGACTGGGTATGGATGTACCAGTCTAAGGAGGTTCTACCTTACAATATATGTAGTTTGCCAAATGTCAAGATCAAGCGTACTCATCTATAGATTCGTTCCATGCCTACTGTGTACAAGACTTCCCCATGTATGCAAAATTCAATGAATATTGAACCATTATCTTTTGAAAGCTCTGAGTTTGGGAAATGTAACATGATAGCATAGTAAACAAGCAAGCAAAGCATGAAAAGCATTCAATTGTGTTCAGAATTTAAAAATCTTTTCTCTAAAATCTTCTCTTTTCTTATTCAAAATCTGAAAAATATAGCTAAAATGCAAAATGGGAAAAATGCAATCCCTCCCCCAAGCTAAACATCACATTGTCCTCAATGTGAGCACAAAAACCAAATATGCAATGAGATGCTTAATGGGAAGAAAGGAAAAAAATGAAAGAAGAGTGAAGCTTACTAGTCAGCGCGGACTCCCCCAAGCTAGCCTTTTGGACTTGACAAGGAAGGTCTTCAGAGATTCTTCAAAAACTCTTTCATTTGCAAAGAAATCTAACAAAACAACGTAAAAGGGAAAAACAAAAATAAAAATGCAAAAAGGGAAAACACGGGTTGCCTCCCGAGAAGCGCTTGTTTAACGTCTTGCTCGACGAATTTTTCATTAGAATCATTGGGTTGGTAATGGACGCTCCGTATAGACAATATCTAAACATCCGATGATAGAATTGCTATAATAGAGTTTCAGTCTGTGTCCATTAACTTTAAATTTCTCACCATTGCTAGTCATTAGTTCCACATAGCCGTACTTGCTCACATATGTGACAGTGAATGGTCCAGACCATCGGGAACGAAGTTTTCCCGGAAAGATTTTCAGACGGGAGTTGAAAAGAAGTACTTGGTCACCGACATTAAATTCTTTCTTAATTATCCTCTTGTCGTGCCAACGCTTTGTTTTCTATTCGAGAATTCTCATAAGCTTGCAAACGAAATTCTTCTAGCTCGTTGAGTTGCAAAAGTCGTCTATCAGCGCTAAGCTTAGCGTTCAAATTGAGTTCTTTGATAGCCCAGTAAGCTTTATACTCTAGCTCGACAGGAAGATGACAGGCCTTTCCATAAACCAATCGATAAGGAGATGTTCCAATCGGGGTTTTGAAAGCTGTGCGATAAGCCCATAAGGTGTCATCGAGCTTATTACTTTAATCAGTTCTAGATCTTGAGACTACTTTCTGAAGAATTGTTTTCAACTCTCTATTTGAGACTTCTACTTGACCGCTGGTCTGGGGGTGGTAGGCTAATCCTCGTCTGTGATACACTCCATATTTAGCAAGTAGAGTATCTAACTGCTTCTCTCCAAAATGAGTTCCTCGATCACTAATCACGGCTCTGGGTACACCAAAACGTGGAAAGATGATCTTCTTAAATAGCCATATTGCAGCTCTAGCATCATTAGTGGGAGTGGCAATTGCTTCCACCCACTTGGAAACATAGTCAACAACGACTAAGATGTAACGATTTCCGTTAGAAGAAGGGAATCGTCCTTGATAGTCAATACCCCAGACATCGAATATTTCAACTTCTAATATGCCATTTTGAGGCATTTCATGTCTCTTCGATATTTGACCCATTCGTTGACAAGCGTCACAAGCCATAACAAAGTCCTTTGAATCTTTAAACATCGTGGGCCAGAAAAACCCGGATTGTAAGACTTTGGCTACGGTCTTGGACGGACCATGATGACCACCATAAGCAGATGAGTGGCATCCTTCTAAAAATCCTTTAACTTCCCACTAAGGGATACATCGTCTATAAAGACCATCTGAACACTGCTTGAAAAGATAGGGGTCATCCCAAACAAAGAATTTTGCATCATGCAAAAATCGCTTCCTTTGGTTATAAGAAAGGTCAGAAGGTAAATGTCGACTGACAAGAAAGTTGGCCATATCAGCATACCAAGGAGAAGAGTCAGTAATCGCCATTAATGAATCATCAGCAAACGAATCATTAATTGGTGTTGGTAATCCTATTTCAGTTACTCTTATCCTTGAAAGATGGTCAGCGACTACATTTTCTGCTCCTTTCTTATCCCGGATCTCTAGATCAAACTCTTGAAGGAGTAAGATCCATCGGATAAGTCGAGGTTTTGCCTCTTTCTTTGAAAGCAGATATTTCAAAGCAGCGTGGTCAGTGTAAACAATAACTTTAGATCCTATAAGGTAAGAACGGAATTTGTCTAAGGCGTAGACAATGGCAAGAAGTTCTTTTTCAGTAGTGGCATAGTTGATTTGGGCAGGATCTAAGGTTTTACTAGCATAGTAAATTGCATGAAGGAACTTTTCCTTTCTTTGCCCCAAAACAACTCCAACGGCATAATCACTCGCATCGCACATAAGGTCGAAAGGAAGATTCCAATCAGGTGACTGGATTATAGGTGCGGTGATTAGAGCGCGTTTGATTTTGTTGAATGCCTCAAGGCATTCCTTCGTGAAATTAAAAGACGCATCCTTAAAAAGGAGCTCAGTCAGGGGCTTGGCTATTTTAGAAAAATCTTTAATAAACCGTCAGTAGAAACCGGCGTGGCCAAGGAAACTCCTGATTCCTTTTACATTAGCAGGTGGTGGCAGTTGCTCAATAACTTGGATCTTAGCTCGATCCACTTCAATACCTCTCTCAAAAATGATGTGTCCTAAAACTACACCTTCGTTCACCATGAAGTGACACTTTTCCCAGTTGAGAACAAGGTCGACTTCGTCAAAGCGTTTTAGCACTTTCGACAGATTTGTCAAACAATTATCAAAGGAAATGCCATAGACGCTAAAGTCGACCATAAATACTTTCATGATAGTCTCAACAAAATCGGAAAAAATACTAGTCATGCAACGCTGGAAAGTTGCAGGTGCATTACATAGGCCATATGGCATTCGGCGATAAGCAAAACTGCCATAGGGATAGGTGAAGGTGGTTTTCTCTTGGTCCTCAGGGTGGATAGGAATTTGGAAAAATCCTGAGTAACTATCTAGATAACAGAAATATTTGTGGCAAGCTAACCTCTCTAACATTTGATCAATGAAGGGTAGAGGATAGTGATCTCTTCTAGTTGATTGATTCAACTTCCTGTAGTCAATGCACATACGCCATCCCGTCACAATCCTTGTGGGGATGAGCTCATTCTTCTCATTCTTGGCTACTGTTGTTCCTCCTTTCTTGGGAACAACTTGGACATGGCTAACCCATTTTGAGTCAGAAATTGCATAGATTATGCCAGCATCTAGCAATTTCAGAACTTCAGTTTTAACTACCTCTTGCATGTTTGGGTTAAGACGGCGTTGACCTTGAACACAAGGTCTTTGGCCTTCTTCTAAGTTGATTCTATGCATGCAAAAGTCGGGGCTTATGCCTGTTAAATCTTCAAGCTTATAGCCTATTGCCTTTTTATGTTTCCTCAAAACAGTCAATAGTAAGTTTACTTGATTTTCATCTAGGAGAGCACTCACTATGACCGGGCAATATTCAGACTCATCTAAAAAAGCATATTTTAGATTTGAGGGAAGAGGTTTAAGTTCAGGTTTATGTACTTCTGCCTTGGCAGGAGCATCAATTAAGCTTATGAACTCCTCAACTTCTTCAGACGGTATCTCTTTACCAGTCAAGTCCCTTTCCAGCTCACTGATCTCAAAATTGTCGTTCTCAGAGATATCCTCTAACAATAAAATTGCTTTTAAAGGATCCTCAATTATTGATGGGTACAGAGATTCATCAACGATTGAGTCGACAATGTCAAGAAAACAGCAAGGTTCTTCAAGCATAGGGCTCTTCATTGCACTGTTTAAGTTGTAGGTGACTTTATCATCACCTACTTCTAATTAGGGGTGAGCAAAACCGTATATCCGATACGGTTTTCAAAACCGTATCGGATATCCGGTTTTAAAAATATCACTTTTGAGTATCCTTATCCGATACGGATTTTCCGTATATCCGGAAAACGGATATCCGGTTTTTCCGTATATCCGGAAACCGTATATCCGCTATCCGGTTTTTCATTTAATAATGTAAAATTTTATGTCTTACTTTTATTTTTTTTGTGATTTTATGATTTTTCTTAATAAGTTAAAAGAGTATCACATATTATAAGAATAAATAACTTAAAAATGTATTAAAGTAGTAAGATTGAGTCACGGATATACTCGACATTTAGTGGTTTTATAATTTTATTTTTATATTTTATATTAAAAATAGGAACCGTATCGGAAATCGTATATCCGGTTTCAAATTTTGCCGATACGTATCCGATACGGTTTTTTATAAACCGTATCGTATATACGGAAATTCGTATCGGATATACGGAAATCCGTATAATTGAAAGCGTATATCGTATCGGATACGTATAATAAAACCGTATCGTATATTTTTGCTCAGCCCTACTTCTAATGTCAATTTTCCATTCTTGACATCGATTACTGCTCCCGCAGTGTGTAGAAATAGCCTTCCTAGAATGATAGGGATTTGCGAATCTTCAGCCATATCCAACACTATAAAATCGACTGGAATGAAAAACTTCCCTACTCTAACAGGTACATCTTCTAAAACTCCCATAGGTTGTTTTAGAGAACGATCTGCCATTTGCAGGGTGATACTTGTGCATTCCAGAATTCCCATATTCAATTTTTCGCAAATGGAATAGGGCATAACGCTCACACTAGCACCTAGATTACATAAAGCTTTATCAATCGTGTAGGTGCCTATAGTGCAAGGTATAAAGAAACTACCAGGATCCTTTAACTTAGGAGGGGACTTATTTTGCAATAACGCACTGCATTCAGCGGTGAATGCGATGATTTCAACATCATCTAGAGTCCTCTTCTTTGTTAAAATATCCTTCATAAATTTCGTGTAAGAAGGGATTTGAGTGATTAATTCGGTGAAGGGAACCGTTACTTGGAGGTTTTTGACAACTTCCATGAATTTACCAAACTGGGTTTCCTTATGATTTCTCCTCAAACGTTGGGGAAATGGAACTTGAATTTTGATGGGTTCCTTTTCAAGTTCAGCCTTCTTTTCAGATTTGTCTTCCGCTTCCTTAGCGGTGGATGGTTGGGTTTCTTTTTGGCTTTCTACTGGTGAAGGCTCAACTGTTGGTTCTTTGGGTTGCTGAGGTTCCGTATAAGTGGTACCACTCCTAAGGGTGATAGCATTTGCGGTGTCCCTCGGTTGTTCACCATGAGGTGGGAGTTGGCCTTGTTTTCTTTGGGTAATAGAGGTAGCCAATTGGGCCATTTGAGTTTCAAGCATCTTGATGGCAGCATCTTTAGCTTGATCACTCTTTTGAAATTGAGCAAACATTGAATCCTGTTTTTGAACAACTTGCAGAAGCATGGATTCAATTTTGCTCAAACTTGAGTCATTTGGTTGGCCTTGATTTTGAGGTGGTTGGTGTTGAGGTTGATTTTGGTATGGTTAATTGAAGTTAGGTTGAAATGAAGGTCTCTGGTTCTGAAAACCAGGTGGATTGTAAAGGCTTTTGTTGGTGTGGTATGAATGGTTGTTGGATTTGTTGGTGGGGATTTTGAATGTTGGTACTTTTGTAGGACAAAAATGGGTGGTTTTTTGTGTTTTCGTTATAAAAGTTTGAGAAAGCGTTGCCTTGCCTATATCCTTGATAGGCATTGACTTGCTCTATTGAACTTCTACATTCTTGAAAACTATGCCCTCCAATCCCACATGTCTCACATACCACTACGTGGTTATTGACGTTGATATGCTCCTTGGATTGGGAAGAGCTTCCTAGTTGATGCTGCAGAAGGGCTAATTGGGCTTCCAAGAGTGCTACTTTACTCGAATCATCCTGCTTGGCTTTGAGCGGTATAGCACGCGAGTTGCTATACTGAGAATCGTGGATTTCCATTGACTCGATAGTCGCACTAGCTATCTCTACATCGATTTGATCGAAACGACCATTGTTAGCAGAGTCGAGGATACGACGCGATTCGCCACAACAACCGTTGTAGAATGTGATAGCCAGGAACCATGAATCAAGGCCATGATGAGGGCATTCTCTTTGTAATTCTTTGTACCTTTCCCATGCCTCATAAAGGCTTTCGTCGCCTCTCTGACGGAATCCAGTAATTTGACTTCGTAAGAGTGCGGTTCGTTCTGGTGGGAAGTACTTTTGATAGAAAGCAAGAGCTAGACCATCCCAGTCGACTATTCCTAAGGCAACTCGGTCAAGACTATTGATCCAGAGTTTTGCCTTTCCTCTTAAAGAGAAGGGAAAGAGCATTTCCCTAATCTGTTCTTGGGATACTCCAGTTTGTCTAATCGTGGAGCAATAGTCACAGAAGTTTTGGATATGAAGGTTGGGATCTTCTGTGGCATTGCCACCAAGTTGATTTCTCTCTATTAAATTGATGAAGGCAGGTTTGATTTCGAAGTTTTGAGCTGTAATTTGAGGTGTAGCGATACCCTTTGGAAGTGTATCTGCAGTGGGTTTAGAATGGTCGGAAAGTCGAACCATTTTTTGTTGTGAAGATAAAGATGGAATGTTGGTTGAAACTTGATTGATTTTTGGAAATGGAGATGAAAATGGATCTTCTTCTCCTTCAAGATTAGGTAAGATATCCGAGTATTTCTCACGAATACGATCTAAACTTGAAATATCAGAAGCTTTTGAAATTTCGTTGAATAGCTTTAATTTCCTACGCAAAGTTCTTTCTAGTTCGGGGTCCAAAGGAATAGGGGTCCCTAGTCTAGAAGATCTGGGCATAAGATAGAAAAGCTAAGATGAAAAATCAAGAGAGGTCTAAAGGAATTTGAGTTCCTAAAGACTAGATAAAACTAATTGCGATAAAAATCACAATAAAAGGAAAACTAAACCGTGCTCCCCGGCAACGGCGCCAAAATTTGATCAGGCCTGTCGCAAGCCCAATACAAAGATAAGTTACCCAGACTAGGCTAATAACAAATTAATGTAATTAGAGAAGTAGGGGTCGATCCTCAGGGAGATGGTGCTTCCTATGGATTGTGAATCGTCTCACAATTGAGTTTTATCTAATGATTTTCTGGGTTTTGGATTTTGTGATGTCTAAAGTAATAAAGAACATAAATAAAAACAAAACAAACTGAAATGAAAACGATAAAGCAAATAATAAATTAACAATAATGAGAAGCATCTAGGGAGATAGGTTCACACATGTAGATTGACATATTGATGAAATTGGATTTAAGATATGCAAATAATTCATTGAGCGTTCGTAAAAATGGTGTGTTCATTACAATCATAGATCAGATGGTCTAGCAGGCTTTTAGTGCGATTTACTAGGTCTTAATCTACTATGCACGCTTTGTCTATTCAATTCCTGTATATCTACCTTGGAAAAGAATTCCACACTAGTCAATGATTGTGATCAAGAATCGTCAACTATCGTTAAAGTCCAAACATGCATAGACACAATGTTTTAAAAGCACGATTTCTTTTATCCAATTATTATCTTTTAATCAATCTAACATGGCTACCCTACACCCTAGAAAGGTGACTACTCACTCATGATTATGTTGGTATTAACAATGAAAGTTAAGATAAGCATATTTAGTTGGTTTTGACAATAATTTAGACTCTCTATGTGGCGATAATAACGACGCTATATGACAATCTAAGAAATGAAACTATGATTATAACAACGTAAAAATGAATCTAAATGATACGAATAGAAAATAACAATCAAATGGAAAACGCAATAAAGAACAATAAACAAAGGATAAATTAGGAGTACCTAGGTGACGATCAACGATGAAAGCGATAACAATAATAGAAATCCCTCGCATAGAAATACAGTACCTTGAATTACAACTCTTGAACCTAACAAAGTAGATACAAAAGGTTGAAATTCTATTTGAACTAAGCTAATGTTTTGATAGGAAATGGACAGAAATAAACTAAAAACAAAAGACAAAAGTAGAATATAATCTAAACTAGAAAGTCTAAAACTAAAGAGAAAACTAATAAGAAGATTGTATGAGATATAAGATTAGATTTTGTGAGATAGATTATTTGATGGATGATCATATGAGGGGCTTGGCACATCTATTTATAGTATTAGGGTTTCGTGGAGAAGAGGTCGGGCATTAAATACATAGGGCAATTTAGGAAGAAGGAGCCGCAATGCTCGAAGAAGGAGCCGCATACCCGATCGGGTACACACTTACCCGATCGGGTAAGTCGTCTTCTGGAACTCTTGACTAACGCTTCAACTTCCTTTGCTTTGACTTGACTTACAACATCCCCCTTGACTCTACAATCAGGTTTGTTTCTTGGAGATGATGTAAAGCGATGAATTCTCCCGTCTAATTGATTGGTCTTCCGACAACTACGAAACCGTCTTTGCTTCTTCCCTCTCTTAAGTTAGTGAACCTTCATGAAATGCCTTTCACATGGTCAAGCTTGCATATTCAAATCGTCGGGTTCTAGGCAAATGCTCGGAAATATAGAAAAAGGGCGTAGAAACGTCACTTTCCCTACAAAACAAGTTAGAACACAGCAATTCGCGTAGAAGACGATATTAGCTCATAAAATGGCTTAACAAAGCACAAATGACATACAAAACCGAGCTAAAGTGGGGGTTAAAATCATACAAATATTCACTTATCAGACTACATGGTTGTAAAATCGAAAGAGGCAACCCAACACTTAACCCACCTGGAGAGACTTGTAAAATCTTTAAAGAGCACTACATGAAGCTGAACCCTCTAAAGTTTACCTTTGGTGTGTTGGCAAGTTCCTGGGCTACATGGTGTCACAAAGAAGGATCGAAGCCAGCATGGAGCAAATCAAGGCCGTATTGCAACTTATATCCCCACAGAAGCCAAAGGGCGTTCAAAGCTTGACTGGAAGGGGGGCTGCTTTAAACAAATTCATCTCGAGGTCTTCTGATAGATGCCGACTCTTCTACACATCCTAAGGAAAGTCAAAAAGTTTGAGTAGACAGAAGAACAAGATAAGGCCTTCAGGGAGCTCAAGAAGTACCTCTAACACCTCTCTTTTGTTATCCAAACCAGAGCCAGGAGAACCCTTGTACATGTACTTATCTATGACTGAAGTAGCCGTCAGTGATGTACTATTACGAGAACATCAATGAGCACAACATCAGGTATGTTACGTCTTTAAGTCTCTGCTCCCAATGAAGACCAGGTACACATCTCTTGAAAATATTATTTTAGCACTTGTTACCGCGTCTACGAATTGCGCCCTTACTTCGAGTCACACACTATCTCAGTAGTGCCCAACTACCTACTAAAAACTATTATGAAGAAGCCAGAACTCTCAGGAATGATTGCCAAGTGGCCCGTCCATTTAATTGGCTATGACCTCAAATTTGAAACCCGAACGACCATAAAATATCAGGCCTTAGCGGACTTTGTGTCAGACTTCTGCCCAACCCTACAGAGTTAGGCATATAAGGACGTCCTAGTCCTAGTGGAGGATAAGGGGGAACAAAGAAGGATGTTTCACGCGGGCAAAGCCTCCAACTTGAGAACTGGGGTTGGGTTAGTCCTGAGATCACCACAAGGGGGCCTTATTGTCCAAGCGGTACGGTGCGAGTTCAAGGCAACCAACAACAAAGCGCAATATGAAGCATTGATTCCGGGACTACAGCTTGCTCTAGACATAGATGTACGGAACATAGAGGTATGTAGCGAATCCCAACTCATGCTGGACCTTGTATTCAAGTTCTATTCCTTAGTATTGGTAATTCTTATTCTCGTGCTTTGTATTTTCATTCCTATTTCAGTTTTTACATATCATTATCATGTTCATATTTACCTTCGTGTAGTAGTTAGTTTGTTTATTATAATGAGAAAGTAGTTCATTTATCGAGGGTGTAGGGTGAACCATGTTAGATTAGTGTTTGATATTATTAGATTATGGGTTATGTGAATGTTATATTGTTTCTATTCCATGCTTGTATTGTATGATAGTCTTTTATCAAAGGCCACGATTGTTAGACTATACTTGTTAAATTATTTTCCTTGGAACAAAATGCGGGATGAGAATTAGACAAAGAATGAATAGCAGGACGACCTAGTAAGAATCGAAAGACCGCTAGGACCCGTTCTATGGTATAGTAGTACTCATTCCGACAAGGAAGTACCGTTGGCCTAAACATTTATCAACTTCACTACCCCTTTTTTGAGAATATTATTATGCTACTTTACATGTGAAACCCGTATCCCCTAGATTCTTATATATATTGACATTCATCTTGTTAATTGCTTTACTTTACCAAACCAACCTCAATCAATCTAACCGACCTTGAAAGAATTCATCCCATGACAACTAATTTAATAAGTCCCGTCTACCTGTGATCCACCCCTACTTCCCTAACCAAATTCATTTGTTGTTAGCCTAATCTAGGGTAATTATCTTTAATTTCGGTACGTGACAACCGTGTCACTCTCGAGAAGGAATATTGAAGAGCTTTGTAACCACGGGGAGATCCTTGGTTGCAGTCGGTTGTACTTAATCTGAAAGGGAAGGCAAGTAAGATGGGTGAGTTAGAAAAAGGAAGAAGAGCATATCCACAGGGAAAACTTGTTACAGAGCCCCACTTGTCAAACAGGTAGTCAGGAAGGGGAGTGATAGAGTTAATTTTCACAAAGATAAAACGCATGAACCAGCCATTGTCCCTCAGTTTAGAAGGGAGAATCACTCCGGCATTATTGCGATCACGAGCACAGAGGGTTTCTTGACCATGGCCAAATACCTATAGGTATATAGGGTCGCCAACTCTGCAAAGCCCAAATTTAGATCATAATCGTCATCCAGAACACACAAATAAACTAAATTACGCAATGCATGAGGGCATGATTTAGCAGAAGGCAGGTTGATTAAAGGTCAAGAATCTTTGAACTAAAATTGGAAAGGAAAACGACAGCCCCAGATAAATCTAGAATTCGAAGAGACACGCCCAACCAGGACGATAAAAGTCATCCCTCTCCCCGGTTTGAGGAAGGTGTATTTCAACGCCTTCACCCAACCCGAATCACTTCCTCACATCGGGAAGGTGGGTATGGGAGTAACAAGAATCACAAGGATACGAATCTTGGAGGACCCCATTGGGAAAAAAGTTATCGAGGTCGGGTGATGGAAAGGGCAGAGTTGAAGGTGAAGAAAGGCAGACTAATTTTCTCAGCATATCGAAAAAGAGAGGTTACCTGGAGTAAGGAAGAAGTTGAAAAATAAAGTAATGGGGATAGCAAGAGGGTACGCTTATGGGTATATTTATAAAAGAGGTAAAATCGAGGAGTATTTGAAGAAGTAAATGGGAAAGGGAAGTTATAAAACTGACAAGATAACCTATTGATGAGGTGAGAAAGAATTCCCATCATTACACAAGTGGAAGTAGACAATAATTTCTTGGGGTTATCTGTTTGAGTCATTTATATCCACACATCAGAGGAATGATGTGGCAGGCGGTGATTGGATGAAGAGAAAGCACACAAATATTTGACTTGGAGAGGCGGAACATATTGTACTTAGAAAGCACATGCACAATAGAAGCAAGATGCAGTCAACAACAAACCCCACGAATATTGAGAAGTTGAGCATTACCAAGAGAAGAACTCTGGAGGAGCGTTAGGAAGCAGCTAGGGTTTTAAGGGACTATAAAAGCATAGTTAAAGAGGGAAGAGAGAAAAAAAAAACTTAAGAAGCACTACTCAGTTAATTTCTCTCTAATAAACGTTAACTACATTAGCAATTTCTTTATCACTTGTATTTGTTCTACATCTCTCCTTTACGATTCCATTAACAAGTTTTAGTGCATTATGTTGCGGGATTCCGACTCCCCCCACGGTTTTTCTCGATTTGGGCTTTCCGCGTCAACAACTCCTTGTGTCTTTATCTTCAACGTTTATTTTAATTTTTGCCCTTCATTATCGTTAGTTACTTAGTAATTTCCAAGTGATATTCAATACAAAATTATATCGAAGTGACCACTTTGACCCGCCCTCTAAATTCGAGTTAGGTAATTTTTTTTACCAAAACAACTTCATTTCTATTAACCTCTTTCCTAAGCCTATCAAGAAAGAGCTCGACTGCATTAGGGGCCATACCCCCTATCATTCGCTTTAAAAAAAAACAAAACAAACAAGCACTTTAAATTGTAAAAACTAACATCTGAGCCATTAAAATAAAACTAACTACACAAGCAATCAAAATAAACTACTTAAAAGTTTTACTTATTTATCATCTTACCCTAATGTTTTACAGCTTTGATTAACCCATACTAACGTGTAGTAGGGCCATCTTCTCCGCCATTCTTCTTGATTGAAGCTTGCTTCGATCTCTTGAGAAACCCCTTATCCTTCTGCTTCTAAATGAATTTTTGTAAAATATTAGGGAGCATCCAAGTCGAGTTAGTTGGATACTTACCTTTTGCTATCTTGTCCGCATCAAACACGGCGTCTTTTAGACATTTTCTACACGTCTCGTTGCAGTTACTCCTACATTCATCTTCATACTTCGGGTCCCGCTTGCACAAACCCTACTCATAAAAAATTATTTCAAATAAAATAAAGTTACTATATATTCCTTGAGTCCTCTTTAGGGCCATTGGATAAAAGAGATGAATGACTGAGATTGTTACTCTAAAAAGATGATTGATATCACCTTCTCTCTACCTTTCACTAATCAATCACTAACACACACTCATTTTAATATATAACATTTTCCTCATAATTACTTCTCTCTCATCTCACATAACATTCATCCTCCCATTTCTATAAAACCCAAGTAAATAAAAAACCCCAAAACAAACAATAACCTAGTTATGAGAGAGAAAGGTGGAGAGAGAAAGCTCCTTCTTTGTATTCCTAGGGTTTTGTGCAAAGGCAAAAACGTGATCTAATTCTCATACTCTTATTCAGTTTAACAATAATTAGTAAAAATAATAGACAACATTTATTAATCTCACATAGTATTGTAGTAATCGTTTAGTAATTAATAATGGATGTGAACAAACTAATGAATGAGGCCCGACTACAAGTTTCGAATAAGATTTATGAACTTAACTCTGAGTATGAAACTGCTGATACGCGAGCGAATGGATGGCAAGTTTTTGGTTCAAGGAAGAAGAAGACGGTTAATGGTAGTGCCCAGGAGGGGAAATTGGCACCAATAGCTGAACATGGGGATGAGTTCTCCTCCAGTAAAGGTAATATCCTCAAGCTTTCAATAGATGTTGTTAAAGATGAAATTACTTACTGGAATACTGCTGTTTATGGACATGTTATGGGGGCAAATCCACCTAGAATGGTTATGGAGGAATATCTAAGGAGAGAAATGAAAAGTTATAATATCTCAAAGATAGCTTTTCTACCCAATGGTTTGTTTATGATTCGCTTTGAGACGGTTGAACATCAAAAACTGGTTCCGGAAAGAGGTATTATGTTATTTGATGGGAAACCAGTGATTCTGAGACCATGGGATGCAGATGTGAAAATGTCCAAAGTCTAGGTCAAGACTGTTTCTATTTGGGTTAAATTGATGGGTCTTGACTTGAAATTTTGGGGCAATGCTTGCCTTGAGAAGTTAACGTCCTTGATTGGGAAGTTTGTCAGGATGGATGAACTTACTCTGAGTAGGAATCTTTTGGGTTTTGCTAAGGTGTTAGTTGAGGTTCAGGTTGATCAAAATTTTCCTGATAAAATAATGTTTGAGGATGAAAAGGGCCAGGAAGTGACTGTGTTGGTGGAGTATGACTGGGTCCGTATCACATGTACAAGTTATAATGGGATGGGGCATTCTTCTAAGGCATGTAGGAAAGGGAAGATTCCTGGACCTACTAAGCCTGTGACTGTTCATCCAAGACAAGTTTGGAGGAGGAAGGATAATCCTACTGTACTACTGGATCCTGTTAATTTTCCTGTTTTATCACGCCCTCAGCAGGATGGTATTGAGATAGTGAAATCTGCACAGAAGGAGAAAGCGATTGAGATGACTCATGCTAGTACACCTTTGAATATGAGCTATAGCTCCTTGTTTACTCCTGCTAGAATCATCACTAAAATGACTAGACATGAGACTCGGATTCCAGGTGGACATGAGGAGGATTTTGTTGTTAAATTTTATAATGCTGTGGGTATGTCTGCTTTAGAAGTGGATAAAGGAGGTGGAGAGGTAGGGCCTTCCTCTCCAAATGACTAGAATGGGAGTGTGGAATGTTAGGGGCCTGAACAATATGGATAAACAGAATTACATTAGATGGTACTTGCATCAAATGACATTGAGTTGTTTGGGCTCCTATAGACCAGGGTCAAACCTGGTTCTCTAAATAAGGTAGTTAGTAATGTTTGTAATGGGTGGTCTTATGTTACAAATCATAGTTATCATAATGGTGGTAGAGTGTGGGTTCTGTGGAAATCTCAAATTCTGCAGGTGGCTACTTTGGAGATGAATGCCCAGTATATTCATCTCAAAGTGAACAGGCAAGGAAAAGCTGATTTTTTTCATTGTACTTTTGTTTATGGTTTTAATAAACCTGAGGAGAGAGTTGGGCTTTGGGAGGATATGATTAGGTTGAATAATAACAACCCTTAGATTGTTTTGGGAGACTTTAACAATGTAAGATATGCTAGTGAGAAGATTGGATTACCTGTTAGGGATGCTGAGGTTCTACGTTTTCAGAGGGCTATTAGTCTGAGTGATCTGCAGGATATGAAGACTCTTGGTGCCTTTTTCACTTGGAATAATAAACAGCCTAGTGGTACTAGGGTCTTCAGTAGGATTGATAGAGTGTTGGTTAATGAGGTATGGATGAGAGCTTGGCCTAATCAGTATGCCTTCTATGGCCCTGAAGGGGACTTTGACCACTGTCCTTGCATCATTGAAGAAGGAACTGTTATTGCTCCCAGAACTAAACCTTTCAAATTTTATAACATGTGGTGTAAAGTTCCTGAATACAGGAGGATTGTACAAGAAGGATGGCAGTTGGCAGTTTCAGGGACTCCAATGTATTGTGTGGTGAAAAAGCTAAAAGGCCTCAAGAGGAGTCTGAAGAGGTTAAACAAGGACCTATTTTCTGATATTGAAAGGAATGCTGATGTGGCATATGAATTGTTAATGTTGAGCCTAAGGAATTTGCAAGCTAACCCAACTTGTTCTAATCTTATGGATATTGAATACCAGACAAGGAATAGTTATCTACTCCTAAAACAAGCTAAGGAGGATTTTTTGAGACAAAAAGCTAAGTGTAAATGGGTTAAGGAGGGGGATATAAATTCTGCCATGTTTCATAGAGCTATTCAGCAGAGGAATATTCAGAATAAAGTGTTTAGGATTGATGGTATTGATGGGATTACTTATAGCAATCCTGATGAGATTGCTAAAGCTTTTGAGCTATATTATAAACAACTTTTAGGTATGGCTGGGCAGACTGAGGGTTTCAGCCATGGAGTTATGCAATCTGGTTCAGGGGTGAAGATTGAGGATTGGCAAATGCTGTGTCAGATTCCAAGTAATGATGAGATTAAGAAAGCTTTATTTTCCATACCTTGGGACAAGAGTCCAGGTCCTGATGGATATAGTAGCTGCTTCTTCAGAACTAGTTGGGATATCATCCAAGAGGAGGTTTGCAGAGCTATCAAGGATTTCTTTAGCTCAGGTAAGATTTTGAAGCAAATTAACTGCACTAACCTTGTTCTGATTCCCAAACTGGATAATCCTGTTTATGTGAAGGATTTTAGACCTATAGCTTGCTGTAATACTATTTACAAGATTATTGCAAAGGTGTTGTGTCATAGGAGGAGCTCTATTCTTCCTGAGATTGTTAACGCTGCACAAGCTGCCTTCATCAAGGGAAGAAGCATTATGTGAAATATTTTGATAGGACAGGATCTCATCAGGTTGTATGCACGTCCATCTGCTTCTCCTAGATGCCTAATTAAGGTTGATCTTAGGAAGGATTATGACTCTATTGAGTGGGGCTTTATGGAGCAGGTATTAACAAGTCTTAACTTTCCTGAGCATTGCATTAAAATGCTTATGCAGTGCATCTCTACTACTACCTATTCTCTGGTGATTAATGGAGTCTCTCAGTGTTTTTTTCCTGGTAAGAAAAGGCTTAGACAAGGTGATCCCTTGTCTCCTCTCCTCTTTACTTTGTGCATGGAGTATCTGAGTAGATTGATGAGTGTGGTAAGTCAAACAAGGGGGTTCAAGTTCCATCACTTATGCAAGAGTTTGAGGCTTAACCATTTGTTGTTTGCTGATGACCTGTTAATTTTCTGTAAAGGAGAATTGAGGTCTATCTTCATGATCATGGAGGGGTTTAGATATTTCTCTGTGGCCTCTGGTTTTCAAATCAACAATGATAAGTCTGACATTCTTTTGAATGGGGTCAAACCTGACATTGAAATGCTGATTTTGGAACATACTAGATTCAAGAAAGGTTCTCTTCCCTTTAGATATCTAAGGGTTCCTATGTCTCATAAGAGAACTACAAAGGTTGAGTGTAATATCCTAGTGGAGAAGATGACTGCAAGGATCAAAGGCTGGAATAAGAGGAAGATTTCATACACATGCAGACTAACACTTGTAAAATCTGTTTTAAGTACAGTTCAGAATTATTGGGCACAAATTTTTGTGTTACCTGTGGCTGTGCTGGATAAATTGAAAGCTTTATGCAGGAATTTTCTTTGGGAAAGTGCTGATACTTACTCAAAAGCTCCCTTAGTTGCTTGGAATTGTTTATGCAAAGGTAAAGACTATGGGGGTTTAGGTCTGGTTGATGCTAGAGTTTGGAATTGTGCAGCTGTAGGGAAGTTTGTGTGGTGGATAGCTTTAAAGAAGGACCATCTATGGATCAAGTGGATAGATAAAGTCTACCTTAAAGGCAGAGATTGGCACACGTACTCCCCTTCAAATTACAGTTCCTGGGCATGGAGGAAGATATGTGATGTGAAGAATATGATGCTGCCTACTCTGTCTAGTGAAGAATGGGTGAGTGAAGCTAAGCCTTACACTATTTCTAATGGATACTCTTGGTTACAGAACAATGCAGATGATAGGAAGGGGTGGTGCAGGATTGCTTGGAACATACTGAATGCTCCTAAGCACTGTTTCATTAGCTGGTTTTTGTGGCAGCACAGCCTTCTTACCAAAGATAGGTTACATAGAATGGGGGTTGATAATGATAGACTTTGCTTGTTATGTGGGGAGCAGAATGAGGATCATCAACACCTGTTTGCAGACTGCAAGTTCACACAGGAATGCTATGCTCTTTTGGCTCAATGGATTCAGGTTAATGCACAGGTTTTCTACAAGGATGACAGACTACTAAGCATGAGGAATAAGACTTGTTTTCAGAGGAAGGCTTGTTGGGCTTTAATCACAGCAGTGCAATATGGTATCTGGAAAGCAAGAAATGTATGTAGGAATGAACATTTTGTTATTCGTCCAAGGTCGATGTTGGATCAAGTTAGAATTGATATGAGTTTGAGATTGCTAAATGTGAAGCTTGGTAAGATATCAAATAGGGATGTTAGTTGGTGTAGAGCTTTGAAGTTGATGTAACTAGGCTAATCATGTTTAGATGAGTCATGTATAGGCTCATAATACAAGTTTGTAATTAACTTTGTTTGAATTTATATATACTTACATTGGTACCAAAAAAAAACCCAAATAAATAACTAATCCTCCAATACGGACACAAAACCACCCAACCACCACCAACACCAACACCACCCGACACACACACCACCACCTCACTACACCTCTACCCCGATGCCACCCACAACTACCCGACGTCACCCACAACCACCCGACACACACTATTCTCTATCTCCCTTTTTATCTATTTTGTCTTTTCTTCTCCTCACTGTCGCGTCGTCCTCCTCTACCGCCTCTCTCATGCGCCATACCTCTTCCTACGCGCGCCTTCTTCTTTGCCGCCTACATTTTTCTCTTTTTTTTACGTTTTGTTTTTCCAGATCTAGGTTATATTTGGTGTTGGGGGGTTCCAGGTCTGCTTTGTGGGGTGTGTTTTTGTAGGTGGTCGTGGTTAGGGGTGGAGGTTGTGGGTGGAGGGGGGCTGGTGAGGGCGTGGGTGGGGGTGGCTAATGAGGACGTGGGTGGGGGTGGCTAGGATGGTGGTAGGGGTGTCGTTATTGTGTTTGTTTTTTTTTTTTTTAAATTTACCAAATCTGTTGTGTTGTGTTTTTTTTTCATCTCTATTGTTGTGTTTCGTTTTACTTTTTTTTTTTCAGATCTGAAAAATGGGTGTCAAATGTCAATTACGTCTATTAAAGTAACACAATTTCTCTATTAAATATACACACCTTATTTATTAAAGTTACATATATCGTCAATTAAAGTAACACACATTATTTGTTAAAAGTAACACAAACTGACCTTAAAATTACACTTATTTATGTCAAATCTGCTTTTTTGTTTTTTTTTCTAGATACGAAAAAAGGGTTATATATATTTTTAAAATTGTTTTTTTTTGGTCCAGACCTGAAAAAGGGTTGTAGTTGTTGGTGTCGATGACGATTGATCGATTAAAGTCACACATATTGTCTCTTAAAGTAACACAAGTTATCTATTAAAGTGACACAAGTTATATATTAAAGTCACATATATCGCATATTAAAGTAACACACATTATTTATTAAGTAACACAAAATATGTTTTATTTTTAATCTAATTTTCGAATTTGTTTTTTCTAGATCTACCTTCTTTGTGTGTGTGAGTTGGTTGGTGGTGGTCGGACTACAGTTACACTCGTAAAGGACTACATTTACACTTATAGGGGATTACAGTTACACTCAGTTACACTCATAGAGGACTACAGTTACACTCACAAAGGACTACAATTACACTCATACAGAACAAAAGTTACACTAATAATTTGTAGTAAATTACAAAAATTTAACATGTAATAAAATTCAAAAAACTTGACACAAATTGACCTAAAATTACTAAAGTTACACTCGTAAAATATTAGAGTTACACTCGTAAACCATCAAAGTTACACTTCTAAAATGTTAAATTATAAAAAATTTTAAATACAAAACCGTCTTAAAAATATTAAAGTTACACTCGAAAAGTATCAAAGTTACACTCATAAAATGTTAAAATTATAAAAATTCAAATTTTTTTAAACAAAATTGCCTTAAAAAAATTAAAGTTACACTCGAGAAACATCAAAGTTACTCTCGTAAAATGTTAAAACTAAAAAAATTCAAATTTTATACAAAACCGCCTTAAAAAACTTAAAGTTACACTCTAAAGTATTAGAGCTACACTCGAAAAACATCAAAGTTATACTCGTAAAATGTAAAAAGTATATAAATTCAAATTTTTATATACAAACCGCCTTAAAAAGTTAAAGCTACTCTCGTACAACATTAGAGGTACACTCATAAATATCAGAAAGTCAAAAGTGATTAATTAGAGGTTAGAGAGAGAAAGTCAACTAATTAGTGCATAACTAATTGATTAGTGATAAGTGTGTTTATTTGTCTACAATCTCAGTTATCCATCTTACTCATCCAATGGCCAAGATGAGGATTCAAGGACTCTAAGGATATGGTGGACTCAAAAGAACTAGACTCTATATATATATATATATATATATATATATATATATATATAGATTTAGGATCCGGTGGAAACGATCACTCGGTGGAAAAAGTGGAAACGACCTATATGTACATTGATATATATGATGGATACACTATTTTTTTTCTCTTTAACAAATCTCACATACTCTTTTTATTATCGTAGGTACGCATTTTACGAGAATTCTATATACACTTTTTTCTACCGTGGGTACACACTTTTACCAGATTTCTATATACATTTTTTAAGGTCGTAGGTACACTTTTTTCTATTCTAGGTACATTATTTTTACCAAATCATAGACACATTTCAAACTATTGCAGGTATACTGATATACGAATTATATAGGTACATTAAATATTATTCTAGTTACACAAAATATTATTCTAGGTACACAAATATACTACCTAAATACACGTATAATAACAACCCCAAATTTAAAAATCCCCAAATCAACACTACAAATATCACGCCTCATAGTTGCCGGAATCAATGTTAAATGACTACACGTATAATAAACCAAATACTAGCATTCTAATGAAAAAATCATCAGAAAACACAATTCTCAAGTTTAATATAAACACATTACTTATAGCCATGTTGTGCACCACTGAAATAACCAAAGATGTCACCGGAGTTTGTAGATCAAAGGCCTAGCACCAGGTTCGTCGGTGTTTCAAAGTGTTCGATGAATTAGAAGCGACGACGACAACGATGGTTGATCGGTGATGGTGATGATGAAGTTGCTCTGATATCACGCGACAATTCGACGGAGTTGTTGGCCATCGTCGCCGATGGAGATAACATGGATTAAGTTGCGATGATATGTAATGGTGATGATGGAGTTGCGTCGGACATCACGCAACGATTTATCGTAGTTATTGGCCATCGTCACCGGTGATGACGAAGGAACGTTGGTGGCTATGACAAGTAAGTGACGCTGATAGGTGATGAACAGTGATGGGGCAATTTGGGTGGGCTGATGATGTTAAGGTAGAAAGGGATATGATTTGGGGAAACTATATAAATGAAGTTTGGCTGTGACAAAAAGTGATACGCGTGGGATTTATCATGGTCGTTTCCACTTTTTGCACTGAGTGGTCGTTTGCACCGGATCTTGACTCTATATATATATATATATATATATATATATATATATATATATATATATATATATAGGGTCAGGATCCGGTGAGAACTACTAACATAATGAGAACCGTGAGAACCCTCACTAAATCTCCACCAAATCTTGTTTCGAAAGTTTTGTTGGATCATTTACCATTAGTTTAGTTTATTCAAGCAAAATACTTGCAGTAACTAAACAAAATTTATTGATTATATTAAAAAATATGTACTTAATGTACATAAATTCAATTTGTACACTAAAATTACTCTAAATGCGTGAAAACGAGCACTAGGTGCACGAAAATTGCTACATGCATGAAAACAGTTACTAGGTGCATGAAAATAACGGGCTCTAGATGCATTAAAATGAGCACCAGGTGCATTAAAATTGTTAGATGCATGAAACTGACTACTAGGTGCATGAAAATTAATAAATCGTATTTCACCTCAATTTCCGTCAGTAAATTATATTTTTTTGACCAAGATGTATGTTATCTAGCCATAAAATTCTACGCCGAACCCAAAAATGTCCTTATTTTTTAAAAATAAATTTCGTAAGGCGGAGTTCTCACGGTTCTCATTATCTTAGTGGTTCTCACCGGATCCTAATTCTATATATATATATATATATATATATATATATATATATATATATATATATATATATATATAATCAAAAAAGTAAAAGGTAGTATACATACCCTAAAATATTAAATCACACATCCCTTTTACTTTGTGGAATCTCCTTCCAGTTTAAGTAAGGGACATCGTAATTATTTTTGAAAGAGCGGCTAACTCTCCGAACCACCTGGGTGTCGTGATGTTCTTCGGCGGGGCCAACATATTGGATTCAACAGCGATTCCCTTAATACGAGTGTCTTTGAGTTGGAAAGGTTGCGTAATGTTGGGTACCACTTTTTGAACGAACAGTAGGGTTGCTGAACGAAGTTTTTGGGCCTCCGACTGGGCAAAATTTTGTTGGTGCCTTGGATGACGGGAATATCCCTCTCTTTCGTGTTCCGATTGAGGCATTTTGAAGATGGTCTTTCTGTGACTTCTATGTAGGAATTCTCACAGACAAGGCCAAATTGTTTCAGGTAAAAACAATCAAGACAACGTTGCTCGAATTTGGGTTGGGTCTACATGGTCCTTTTGGATAGTATCTTTGGTTGATGCTCATTCTTCTCGGAAGGTACCTACACATGTAGTAGACAGGGCCTCAGGGGATTTTCAAGAGGTCCCTCTCTGATGCCTAAGTCAGTACGGTATTGAAGGATTGAGTCGAGACCTCGCTTAAGGTTAGGATCTCAGTGCTCTCGCATAGTCTCTTGGATTGTCTTCTAGATAAAGTAGCTTTTGTGAGAAGTCTCTTACCATTGATTGGTGAATAGTGTAGTATTTATAGAGGCCCAATCTTACCTCATTAGATGAATTGGCGTTTGCTTGGCCCTGTAAGACCTGTATTTGGCATGCGGGCCAGGTCAGCTAAGCGTGCCCATCACTTTTCAAGTTAAATATAATAATTCAAAATATCATTAATAAAAAATGAAGCGATAAAAATACCCCTTTAATATGGTTGTATTTATTGGAAATATATATATATATATATATATATATATATATTTTAAATAGCTTCAATCGATTTAGTTTCGGTTCCGTTCGGATTGAGTCGGGCTTTGGGTACTATTCAGTTAGTCACATCCGATGTTCGATCGATTGTCAATTTAGATATTTTTAATCGATTTTTCTAATTTAGATTTATTTTGCCTAATCTACTAAGTATACTGTACTTATGGGTTATCTAGATTCTAGCGACATTAGATACAATCATGTAGTTTTGTTGAGTCATTGAGTTATGCGTAGGGTTTTGAATAGCCTTTGAGCCCGGATTAATTACAACTGTTAATCAAAACAACATAGTAAATAAGATGATCACATACCTCTTAGCGCATCGGAATAACTCCGTTAAATAAGAAATTGAATTGATGTAGAAATCTATAATTCAGACGAATAATTAGCACCCCAATTGTGATGCCTCTACCGGTATTCACAGAGGTACTATACTACGCCTTATATGCTAATACTAGAAGGAAAGAAAGACAAACTTGAGAAAACTCTTTTTCTCTCTTATGTTTATCTCTATATATGTCAAACTTATGGATAAGATAATTAGGTTTGTCACACAAACCTTTCTTATATAGATGATATACTTTAGTTCGTTTCCTAAAACCCTATCTAGAAGCGCAGTTGGGCCTAATCAGTAATAGAGCCCGATTAGCATTATTATATGTTCGACTTATAATTATAACAATACTATACGTTTTGTGTGTGACCCAATAGGCCTACTTAATGTTGGAGTAGGTGTCCTCCACAATAGTGCGCCACATAATAAATCTTATTATGAAATATAATTGGGATAATTATTGACTATATATATGATTAGTCAGTTGATTAACGTAAATCAATAACGGTTGGCTAACTAGAGTTTGACGTTATTGTCCGTTTGAACGGGTGATCAACTGATCCCTTTCGGTCACACCTAAAGGATGAAATCCAAATCGTAACTAATTATTTGTATACGATACAGTTAATTAGTACATTACATATATTCGATATGTACGAGAGTTAATTGTTAGAAATTGAGTTAAGAACTCAAATTCGATTAAGCTTATTTTCAATTATGCGATAATTGACTAATAAATTTATATCTTATTTTAATACGATTAAATAAGATTTAACTTAGTAATTAATCGTTAAATTACTAAATTAGTTGAGGTTTTGAGATAGAGGTAATTAGTTAATTATATTTACAAGGAGTTGTAAAATAAATTAACTAAGCATTGTGGGACCCATTATATATTGATATAATGGTAAAATATTACTTAAAATGTTAAGTACATATTAATTATTTAATTGAGTCATATAATTGTTATATGATCAAATTAACACTTAATTATACAAGATAATTAACCATATGATCAATAAGTATTTGTGAGACAAATATCAAAAATCAAAATGGATCCAACTATGCCAAAATGGGCCGGTTATGTTGTAGTTCAAAGGTGATGATTTTAGTTCTTGTTTTTACTATTTAGTTACTTATGAAAGTGACATTACAAGTAAGAATAATCATCATATATACTACAACACTCCACTCTAATGCATGTGACAAAAATTGAACAAAATAATAGTCCATATTTGGACTATATCATCCGGCCATTTTGGCTTCTTAATGGACAATTGTTGTTCATCATTTATCACTTCATTTTTGTTCAATTTGTTTAACTTCTCTCTAAAACTCTTCTTCTCACTAAAACTCTCATATACTAATATT
This sequence comes from Heliosperma pusillum, assembly GCA_022085475.1. NCBI lineage: Eukaryota > Viridiplantae > Streptophyta > Magnoliopsida > Caryophyllales > Caryophyllaceae > Heliosperma > Heliosperma pusillum. Next base: position 53,459 of record JAIUZE010073284.1, on the reverse strand, counting down.
TACTAAGTATTACTAGTGTAGTAATATAGTCATAATATTAGTAATATTATATCTATCTTATTATCTAGTTAATAATAAGGGTAGATTATTTGGGTTAATCTTGGTGCAACTTGAAGGAGGTCTTCTAGTTTGGAGATTTCATGTGTTCATCCATATTTATAGCTCAAGAACAACACGAAAGAGTTCTTGTTGTGCCCATATAATTTCCATATCAATGTGAGGAAATTTCTTCTTTTATATAAATGTCTTTATATTTGCATGCATGTTACATAGATCATTATAAACTAAATTAAAAAGTAATTTAGTAATTAATTAGAGGAGTCAATTAAGGTCTATGGACTTTCATGTGGTATAAGAGCTAGCTTGTATCATGCATGTTCATTTTGGACATTTTTGTTGAAGTTATAAGATAACTAATAAATCAAAGATTTTGAGTTAAAATACGATTCTGACAAAATTTTTTTGGTTCATGTATACCTACTGACCTCAAAACGTTTGTGGTCAAATTTCGTGATTTTAGGGATAAATTTGCTATTTATTTTGATTTTTGGCGTTTAAACCGAGTTAACATGCATTTTATGAGTTAAAAGTTAACTAAAAATAGTTTCATGTTGATTCTGGCCATGAAATTTTAATATGATCTCACATGCATTTCTTACATAATGTATGTAAAATTTCGTGATTTTTACTCATGTATTGCATGTTTATTGATTTTTATACGATAAAAGTCGATAATATGAGATTATAATGTACATAAAATTGAAACGTCCCTTTCTGGTCTTGAAAATTTTGTACATTTAACATTCTGATGTTGATACTCTTGGTGAAATTTCATAATTTGTTTCACTGTATTACTATATCTAATGTTTTTATTCGATAAAATCATTAAATACAAAGCTATTTGTTCATAAAATTAAATTTAAATTTTTGAGCAAATGTTTTTTATTTTTATAGTTCCTGGAATTGTTCCAGAATGTACAAAAATTTTTGGTTTCAAATTTTATGATGTTTATATTTTATTTTGGTTTTATTTCATAACCGTTATGATTAAACCATAATATTTAGCAAATGAAATCAAATCGATTTAATTAATGACCAACAAAATTAGTAGTGACTAATTTTGAGTTCTAAAACAGGTGAGTTAATTAGTTTGAATTTAAATGCGATTTAAATGTTGATATTGATTTTTAATGGTTAAAAATCAATGAATCCCTGAAGAAATCGAGCTACAATGAGCATGAATTGAACTTAGGACGATTTTGGCATGAATTTTGCAGCAATTTATTTTATTTATGTTTGAATGAATGAATGTCATTTATTTAATAATTTCTGCAAATTTTGTACCTAGTATGGCCTAGTTAATTTTTATCGTTATTACCCGTAATGTAAGGGAATAACGTTTTGGTTGTAATTTTATTGCGATCTCGTATCGCCGGCTTGTATAATTTAATTATTTTATTTTATAGTATAAATGTATAATAGGAATTTGTATATTTGTACATTTGTAATTATTTTTATGAAGACCGGTGGCTCCCTTCAAGACGGTGCCATTTTGGAAGGTGTTCCAAGTGAAGAGGCAAGGGACCAAGGAGTTGGTTTCCGAATTTGTAACTAACTAGTAAATTTTGATTAGCTAGGTGGCCATACTAGGATTTTATTGTTGCTTGGTTGCTTGCTTTATTTTTCGCTCATGCCAAAATCGTCACACATGCAATTTTATTTCTCGATTGTCAATTCAACGTTATTCAAAATTCACCAACTTAGTTCGCTTATAGGGAATTAATAACAAAATTGACAAGACCTCTCACATAACTTAAAAAAAAAAAAATTGAGATTTAGCCTTACCAATTAGTACACCTATGAACCCCGTGTTCATTAGGGCTACCACTCGCGTGTGTCCCTTTTTACCTCGGTTAAGTCGGGTTATGCGATCACAAGCCAAAATTGGATGACTCAACGAATAAGCGTTATGCCTTGGGACTGGATATGGATTTAGTTGAAATCCGTCAACCAAGAGTTCTAAGTGTAGAATTAGTCAAGTATTGACTTACCATTTTTAGATAAAGGTAGCATGCGATGACTATTTTTGTCTAAAGATGGATCTTGGAATCACTTATATAATTTCGTGAGGGGTCATTATATGAGTGACTTGTTAAAATTGTTTTTACAAGTAAATTATATAAAAGCAATGAATGTTTATTTTCCGTTGATATTTATTTTTATTCGCGCAATGACAATTATTTTTCTTCTATGAACTTATAAATCCGTTCAATCGTGGAAAAGGTTTCCATTATACGGTAGCATTTTGATTGCGAACTCCATTTAAACCACCGTAGCTAAAGACAAAATGAATTGTATCTTTTGATCCTCATATTCACCATTGCAAATGTCTCTTATGAAGAGTAAATGAATAAGTCACACTTAGTCAAAAACGTTTTGATTTTTCGTGACGTCTTCTTATAACAATGGTAAATCAAATTTTTGCTCCAAAGAAAATATTTGTATTTTGGTATGTCGTCATAATGCTCCTTATCGAGGCTTACCTCAAAAGAGGCCAAAACAGTTGGGATGATTAGGTAAATCGATATATTTGAAATCATGAACAAACCAAATACCGTAATCACTTCATGAAAAGTTTATCCTTTTGAAGGTAAAACCATGAATGAAATGAAGAATAGTCTTCACAATAATTCCTATATACTTGTCTAAGTAGAGATTCATGAAAGTGAGTTGTGAGCACTAAAATGATGTTTATATATTCTTAATTGTTAAGACGAGGTTTCAAGAGTAGGTTGGCTCGCTTTGACCAAGCAAGGGAGAAAGGCAAGACTATTTTTAATAGTAACGTCAAAACCCAAGCAAGGTGTCGAACCCAACTTTTGACGATTCTATTTTTCAGTGTAGGACACAAGAAAAGAATCTTCCCAAAGTTTTCTAAAGAGTTAGAAATAGGGTGTAATTTTTCACCCATAATATCTATATGATCGACATTTATTTTGCTAAATGCAAATATATTTGGGTATTAGATATCCATTATGGTTTTCATCAATGTATTCAATGCATATAATAATGATTCGTGTGACGACTAACCATGATTAAATGTCGACCTACAAGGGAAATATAACTATTGTAGTTTTATTTCTATAGAGACATATAAAAGTTATAATGTAATCTAGTTTTGGATTTAGAGGTATACTTTAATAAACGTTATTGTGTACATAACCTCTAAATAAAGAATATAGTATCCACTTTTGTGTACGACACAAGTGTTTCACTTTTTGTGAATAGAACAAACGTTGTATCTTTTTATGCCTATACTTGGTCAATGGTTATCCCATACCAATCAAAGGTAATTATATTCTTGACCTAAACTAGTAATTACTTGTCATATAGATTGTAAAGGCTCAAAATTGATGACCCTTATCTAATCTTAATTCTGGATTGTGTAGCACATTAAGAGGCTAGTATTGACAACTATCCCAAAACCATATGATTTTGAATCTTATGGTTCGTGCGAATCTTGTATTCAAGGCAAGATGATTCGTGCCCTTTTGTTGAAAAGGAAATCGAACTAGTAAATTATTGGCCCCATTACATAAGAATACGTGTGGTCCAATAACCAACACAACCAGAGATGGTAATGATTACTTCACTTGATTTACCGACGATTTAAGTAGACATTATGTTTGATTCTACTTAATGAGGTGCTAAGAGAAATCTTTGAAAAGTTCAAAGAGCTTCAATGAGAAGTAGTTAACCACTAGAGCATTAGATCAAGGACTTACGACTAAATCGTAACCATAAATATCTAAGTATTGACTTTTATTTTCACCAAAAGTATTGTGAAATGATTTCACAAGTTAACTTCTCTAAAACACATTATTAGATAAGGTGTTGTTGAATAGAGAAACAGAACCTTATACGATATGGTTTTGTCTTTATCAAAGTCAAAATGAGCCATTTGACTAACCTTGGGGTCTTAATATTTTTGTCTGCTATTTCTTTTCCCACCATATTAAAACACATTTAAAACAGTCTGATTTCATTCCATATACGATATGGGTAGGTAGCGTACCTAATTTATAAGTTATTTGAATGAAACAAGTGCTCAATAATCCCACATTGAACATGAGAACAAAGCGTTTGTGACTCGTGATACTGTCTTTCAATAAAAATACGATTGTTTCGGATAAGAAGATTGGGAGAAATGTTTCAAGAGCCACAAACTGAGCATATGTCCGGAAAAGTTATTCCCTCATTGCTTTGTTCATCATTGGTTTCTTCGGAACCTAGGCGACAGGTGAATTTTCACTCCTTTAATAGTGTTGAATATGCGACTTATAAAAGACTGTTTTTAGTCCCAACTTCTTGATATGGCTTAGAGTCATACTATTCGTAATGGACTCCATGCATGATGGTCAGGTATGTGACCTGGTAAATTTTACTTGAAGAAGTACGACCTCTTCAATGTAAATTGATTTTTAAAGATCGAAATTTGCATGGATGAACATTAAAATGTTTTCAAAGATAACTTGGTAGGCAAAGAATTTTGCACCAACCTTAATTCTTTGATCCATTCGAATATACTTAGCGATTACAGGACATCATAATAGTATGATGCCAACTGGATCTCAAGAACCACCTTCTCGAATACGATTCTAGAAGAGGTATTATATTTTATATTCACCTGTGGGTTCGTAGATCCTTACTATCCTAAGTTAATTTGCAAGCTTAAGAGTATGTCTTAAGTAAGCACAAAAAAGTTGGAATTAGTGTGTCAATCATGTTGCAAAATATTTCTCGATATCTCGAGGAATTATGTTTATACATGAAGTTTAGTGGGAGTAATGTGGTGTGCATCAGTCTTAGATGTGGAGACATATTGATCATTTTAGATGATGGAAGATTTTGGAGAAGTAGAATACATCTTTTAGATATCTGGATTTATGGAGATAAATCTAAAAGGATATTAGCATTGAGTCAAAATTCTTATATTGATAAGATCTTTGACTAGTTCAAGGAAGTTGAACACATCATAATTAATTTCTTTTGCTTCCGCTGCGGGATAAATTATATACGCTATGATGTATACTCAATCCGACATTTCGCATGCTTTATTATGAGCGAATCATTTGCATCAATCCAAGTGAGAGTCACTTGATAGCCATAAGAACATCCTTAGTACTTGCGAAGGACTAAAAGATATGTTCCATGTGTTGTGAGTTTTAAAATGAGTTACGGTAGGTTACAAAACAGACTTCAGTTTCCAAACTGATCAAAGTGATTTTGAAATCACTAACTGGCTGTGTTTCATAGAAGATTTATCTGTTGGAAGAGTTCCAAACAGAAAATACTATTGGAAAGGTTCCAAGTAGGAGTGACATTTTCAAATATAAATGTCATGTATCCGCTGGAAGTGTTCCAGGCAGTTTATCATTGCTGATTTAACAACGGAAATGGAGTACATGGCGTCATATGATGATGCATATGAAAGTAGCTTGGATTCGACAGTATTGGAGGGACTAGAAATAGTTCATATAGCTGTATATCCTATCCCATTATACTGGTAAAACAGTGGGAGCTACCTTTAGGCCAAGAGTCCTAAGTCTAGATTCAAACCTAGACACGTACTCAGAAAGTTTTATGTAATATGAGATTACGTAGACAAAGAGAAATAGCAATCAAAACGATGGAAAGATGCAAGTATTGCTGATCCATTAGCCATGCTTTTTGCAGGCTGAACATGATAGTCATGTCATTTCAATGGGGATTGAAATATGTACCTGAATTGCTAAAGATTATAAGATATGAAATTATTGATAGCGTATCAATTTTTCCAAATATTTGATAATCGCATTCATTGTTAGAGTTTCATTAAAAACTCCTTTATTTATTTTGACTAAATTTTAATACTTTGTTTATCCGAATTGGTTGAAAGAAAGGTTGAACCCAATTCAAGTGAACAGGACGAACTTAGTATTTTGTCCCTAGTCACTCAATGAGGTGACGTCTCGAAATGACTAGATTGTAAGTCGATCGATGGTTGGTTCAGCACCATGGGGTCATGGAGATGACTGGTCGTTTACATAGACAGACTGTATGACACTCTGTCGGACAGTGACATTGTAGAGACCCTTAAATCAATTATTTGATGCCTGGTCGTGGCAGGGTCTTCTATCTTATTCCTATAAGTCGATTCTTTTGACTGGCGACCGTCTATCTGAGTCGGTGCAGTTTCCGATTGGTTTTGGTTGATGTTCTAGGTCGTGCCGTAAAAGGAGGCCGATGGACTTCTTCTGGATCATGGTGATCTGCATCATACAGAGTAGATGGATCAACAGGAATTGTCCACCCACGTTGGGTAAAAACATCTTTAGGCCACTCGAGGAGTAGTTACTGTAAATGCGTGGCCACGCTCGGAAAGAGATCTATGGTAGATTTTCCGGTCAGACAGTTACTCTCCCTATCGAGAAAACCACTCTAGATATTGTCAATCGCAAGTGCGACCTGAAAGACACCTTGCGTTGAGTGGGAGATGTGATAAAGAGACAAGAGAATCGGTGACGCACACTTGTGTCAGACAAGTGGGAGATTGTTGGAGTAGGTGTCCTCCACAATAGTGCGCCACATAATAAATCTTATTAAGGAATATAATTGGGATATTTATTGACTATATATATGATTAGTCAGTTGATTAACGTAAATCAATAACGGTTGGCTAACTAGAGTTTGACGTTATTGTCGTTTGACGGCGGTGATCAATTGATCCCTTTCAGTCACACCTAAAGGATAAAATCCAAATAGTAACTAATTATTTGTATACGATACAGTTAATTAGTACATTACATATATTCGATATGTACAAGAGTTAATTATTAGAAATTGAGTTAAGAACTCAAATTCGATTAAACTTATTTTTTAATTATTCGATAATTGACTAATAAATTTATATCTTATTTTAATACGATTAAATAAGATTTAACTTAGTAATTAATCGTTAAATTACTAAATTAGTTGAGGTTTTGAGATAAAGGTAATTAGTTAATTATATTTACAAGGAGTTGTAAAATAAATTAACTTAGCATTGTGGGACCCATTATATATTGATATAATGGTAAAATATTACTTAAAATGTTAAGTACATATTATTTATTTACTTGAGTCATATAATTGTTATATGATCAAATTAACACTTAATTATACAAGATAATTAACCATATGATCAATAAATATTTGTGAGACAAATATCAAAAATCAAAATGGACCAAACTAGGCCATAATGGACCGGTTTTGGTAGTAGTTACATGGTGATGATTTTGTTCTTATTTTTACTATTTAGTTACTTATGAAAGTGACATAACACGTAGAAATAATCATCATATATACTACAACACTCCACTCTAATGCATGTGACAAAATTGAGCAAAATAATAGTCCATATTTGGACTATGACATCCGGCCAAATGGCCTATATTATGAACATTTTGTGTTCATTTTATACTTGCTTCATTTTGTGCATTTGTCATACTTCTTTCTAAAATCCTTCTTCTCACTAAAACTCTCATATACTAATATTTACTAAGTATTACTAGTGTCGTAATATAGTCATAATATTAGTAGTATTATATCTATCTTATTATCTAGTTAATAATAAGGGTAGATTATTTGGGTTAATCTTGGTGCAACTTGAAGGAGGTCTTCCAGTTTGGAGATTTCATGTGTTCATCCATATTTATAGCTCAAGAACAACAAGAAGGAGTTCTTGTTGTGCCCATATAATTTCCATATCAATGTGAGGAAATTTCTTCTTTTATCTAAATGTCTTTATATTTGCATGCATGTTACATAGATCATTATAAACTAAATTAAAAAGTAATTTAGTAAATAATTAGAGGAGTCTAATTAAGGTCTATGGACTTTCAGTTGCAACAGGAGTTGGAGCATGAGTCTCTCCCTTTTATCTCAACTATAGGGATCCTTACATTTCCCATGAAATCACATTTGAAGTCCAAGGTCAAGTGAAGCAAAGTGAGCTCAACATAAGGCATGATAAACAATTCAGAACAATCCCAGTACTTTCAGATTCTCGGGTCTGAGTTCAACTGCTCATATCTGGAGTTCTGCTCGCTTAAATTTTGAGTTCTATATATTAATAAACTCTTGAAGATATCCACTTTCACATGGCATTGGAATCAACAAGTTTCATTGAGTAGATTGTTCACACGAGGGCTTCAAAGACTGTCATGCATGGATGCTCCAAGTACTGTTCTTGCATGATTCCAATTGGAGATTAAAGCTAACCCATGAAGCTCCAGGGTCTATTTTTGAATGCCTCCAATTGGAGGATATAGTTAACTCATATAGCTTCCATTTGGCTATACATGGGCTTTTTAGTTATTACTGAGCAGGAAGTTATGCTATCTGTAAGAAGATGCTATTTTTGCTGTTTTGCAGGGAATCAAGAAATGACCTGTCATCACTAAAATCTGAATAACTCAACATTGGCTGGATATTTTTGGTTGCTTCCTTTTGAATATGAAAGCTAACTTCATTAGCTTTCATTTGAGTCATCATGGGCATTTTTACTCAACCTTATGAAGGAGATATGAGTTTTCAAAGTTCCTGCTGCTGCATAAGAAAACTGATGAGAAGTCACTTCTGACCTGTACTTACTTAAAGGCTTATAACTGAAGTTCCAGGAACTGTTTTTCTTGATTCCAATTGGAGAAGGAAGGTAACTCATATAGCTTCAATTTGGCTACTCATGGATCTCCTAATTCTATCTGTGCAGAAAATGATAGCATCTGCAAGATGCCTCTGGAATCGGGAATGCTGCTACACAGTTGTCAAGTGATTTGATAGTACTCAAACCTCTGTATCTAGAGTTTCATACATCATTTAGGGTTGCTTAGTTTTTGACATAAAAGCTAACACCTTTAGCTTTAAAATGAGATATCATGAGCCTTAAAATTCATCTTAATGAATGAGTTATGAAGCCTGCAAGACATGTCTGATTTCAGAAAATGCTACTGAAAGTCAGCTTAGCACTTGTGTTCAGCAAGGTTGTTTGTATATGCTCAAGTACTTTGAAGTGCACGTCCAAGGCTACAAGTTGATCCTTGAATGATCGAAAATGTGTGAAAATCATGTGGTAGCAAAAGGCTCATTGCAAGCCCTTAGATGTAGCAAAAGGCTCATTGCAAGCCCCAAAAGAAAACTGCTCAACAATGCCATTTCAGGAAAGGGACAAGCTTACTTTTTTTCAGTTGCTTTTCTGTCCAAATTGCAGTCTGTCCAAGCTCGTCTTATTAGTAGACTTTTGCATCTGTTTTGTATCCTTGTAAGGCTCATTGCAAGCCCTTAGATGTAGCTTTATGTTGTATGGTAGAGATCTTTTATAATACTCTATATAAAGAGCCTTTAGTCATTTGTAATAATCAGATTTGATTAATGAATGAAAAATTGAAACCTTTATTTCCAATTTCTAAACTCATGGTTGTGTGCTTGAGTCCCTTCTTTGCTTAGTGCTAGAAGAGTGTTGAATGACTCTTTGCTGAGTTGCTGGAATCTTTCATCACAACCTCTATCCATTGTCTTTGTGCTTTGGAATAGTACTATCTGTTGGAGTAAATGTCCTCAACAATAGGGCGATCACATAATTAAATCTAAATAATAAGAATACAAAGGGATGATGAATATTATAGTCAACTGGTCAACATAAATCGGTAACGATTGGCTCAATTGAGTTTGACCTTACTGTCGTATGACGGTGGTGATCAGTTGATCCCTTGAGGTCACACCTAAAGGACAATCCCCTAATCATGTACATTAATTAATTGTATAGTGATACAGATTAATTAATCCCTTAAAATGAACCAAGTTCAAATGGTGAGTGAGAAATATATCTTATTGTAATATGATTAAATAAGATTCATTTTAGTAATTTAATTGTTATATTACTAAGAATGCATTATGTTTATGAAACATTTGAGATAAGTTAATTTGGTTAATTATAATTACAAATTGTGGTAGATTATTTTAACCAAATATGAGAGGACCCATTTTATTTACATGTAATTATAAAATGTGACTTAAAATGTTAAGTCTAATTTATTTGTTATGAAATTGCATTTAAATTGGTTAAATGCACATTTATAAGCAAAATTACATGTTACATGTCACATGTCACATGTCACATGTCACACTAGTGAAAAATGACAAATTGCAAAAATAAAATGGACACCCATATTACAAGGGTGCACCGGTTTTGGTAGTGTACAAACGGGTGATTATGTTTTGTGTATTATTCTAATTAGGAATTAGACATAATCATACCCAAAACTATTACCAACACTCAACCTTTTTACATTGTTAAGAACAATTGGAAGTGACAACACTCCACCCATGTGGGGTGTGGGTGACCGGTTTTAACAAGCCAAAGAGGGCTTGTTTTTCCCTCTTATTATATACCATAACATCTCATATTTTGCATGGATGCTTATCTTTCTAAAAAATCTCTATCTCTCACTAAAAGAAATTTAAGAAATTCTTCTTGTGTTCCTACTCTAATAATATCATTACTAAGGGTAGTAATATATCTATTAGTTCATAATAAGGGCTTCTACTATTTAATACTAGTGTAGTATCTTTTAGTAGTGATTAAGGGTAGTCTTGGGTACAACTTATTGGAGAGTTTCTAGTTTGAAACTGGTAAGATCATCCTCATCACACTAGCTCAAGATCAATATTTGAAAGGAGTTCAAATATTGTGCCCATTTCATATAAGCAATGTAAGGAAATTGTTTCTTCTAATTCTTTTGTTATGCATGCATAAGATTTATTTAGTTTAAGAGTAAACTAAATGTATAATGATATTAGAAGTGTCTAATATTGAGTTTAAGAAACTTACAAGCGGTATCAAGAGCCAAGGTTGTTGCATGCATAATCGATTTTTAGTTTTTTTCGAGTTATTGTAACTTAAAGAAAACTAGTAATTTGTGTTTTATAAGATAAAATCACAAAGTTATTTGCATGTCAATATATTCTGGTCCTAATATGATTTTAGGTCATTTTTATGATTTATGGAAATTTATAGTGCTCAAATATGATTTTTAGTGTTTTTATTACATTTTAATGAGTAAAATGATGTTTAAAATGCTAAAAATAGTTAGACTTATCTTCTGACCTTGACATTTTTACACAATATCACACATGCGTTTTACTTACTGATGTAATTTGTCTTGCATGATTTATGAATTTTTAATGTAAAAATTGCATAAATAGTGACTAATTTATCAAATATAGCTAAAATAATTTTCATGTCAAGAGAAAATTTTTCCTGGTTTCATAAATGTCCCACATTTCAGATCTAAAGTTGAATATTTAATATGATTAATTTTTGCATGCTTTATGTATTTTATTTGATAAAATCGATAAAGCGCAACCATTTTTCTCAAAACCGATTCAAAATTTTTAAACCATGATTTTTGACATTATGAGTGTCATGGAAATGTTCCTGAATGTACAAAAATTTAAAATTCAAATTTTGAAATTATTGTAATTAAATTTGGATTTATTTGATTAAAATATGATTTTTAAAGTCTAATTATGAGCTATTATACAACAACAAGTTGAATTATTGTCAAAAATTGAGTGATGTCTAATTTTTGAGGCCTAAATGAGTTGGGATAATTAACTTGGACTTAAATATGATTTAAGTACTGTTTTGTGATTTTAAAGTGTTATTATCACGCATTTTCGTAAAACCGGGTTATATTTGATATAAACCGTTAAATAGGGCGATTTGGCATTTAACATGAGCATATTTTATACATATTATAATGCTGCATTTTTATTTATGAATGTCATATTTTCAATTTATGAATGTCATACTTTGGTTTATGTAATTTGGAATTATGTAATTTTTCCTTGTATGGCCTTAGTTTTAATCGATATTGCCCGACATGTAAGGGAATATTGATTCGGTTGTAATTTAATGTGATCTCGAATCACTTTTATTGTATTATTTTATTTTACAAATGTATAATAGGAAATTATTGTAATTTTATTATATATTTTGTAACTAATTGTAAAACCGGAGTTTCCCAAAGACGGTGCCATTCGGAAAGGAGTTCCGAGAGAGAGAGAGACGGTGACCTTGGGAGGCGTGCTTATGAAGTTCAAGGGACCAAAGGAGTTGGTTTCCGAACTTGTAATAGATTATATGATTTTCTATTCTAGAAAGGCCATACTAGGAGTTTTATTTTTATGCTTGCATTTTTATTTAATATGTTTGCATGCATTGCCAAATCGCCATAACATGACATGCATATTTTATCGAGTATTCGACCGTGTCAATTAAAATTATCATTAATTCTTCAATTTAATTCACTTAAACGAGATAGATAATAAATTGTCATGACCTCTCATATTAAATAATTGAGATCAAGCCTTACCAAATGTTAGAACCCATGAATCCCAATTTCGCATCGAAGTAGGCTCGGCTCACCGGGGTGCTAAACTTGTTACGTTGGGTAAGTGGGGTAATAAAAGTTATTATTTCGAAATTTGGATTGAGCTCAACGGAAGTATTCGCGACCGTAGCCGCATGTGTTCCGGGCTTAAGATAAATATTAAAGTAATATTATCAACCGAGAATTCTAATGTAGAATCGATTAAGAGTTAATCCACCGAATTATGTTGATAAGGGATGAATCGGCTTACCGTGCCTAAGTTGATATGAATTTGGATCTCGGAATCATTTATGATAGTTGGGTAGAGGTCACTATATAAATGCTTAACTTGTTTAAAATGTTTGCAAGTTTAAAACGATAATTGTTAATTATTTCCTCCATCTCCTTTTGTAGTTTCATTTTACCGCAATGGATACATCTCATTCTACAGTACCTATCACCATTGATTCATATCACAAATCATTTGATGAAATTTGCTCTCAAAATAATCTTGATACGACTAGAGAACTTCATTTGGGAATAGGTTCCGACGGGAATCTCAACTTTGTTACCTCCTCCAAACCCCCTTTGCCAAAACTTTTGGTGAAAGAGTCTTGGGAAGACAATCTCACCAAGAAGATGAAATCCTTGTCTTTGTAAGCAAGGAGAGATCAAGAGGCAAGTGGGAGTATTAGCAAGAAAAGTCTTGCACCTAGGATGAAATGGTTCAAAAATGAGAGGAAGAAAGGTAAAAAGTATAAGAGAAACGGAATAGGTAGTAAGACTACCAAAGGTCCGCAATTCAATGATGAATGCAATTATTGTCATGGCATGGGCCATTGAATGAGGAATTGTCCCATCTACTTGGAGCATATTAGAGATGGACTAGTGATTCCACTCGGTAATACTCTCTCCGAAATTTTTGTTATTGATATAAATTATACCTCCACCTCAACATGGGTATTGGATACCGGTTGTGGTTCTCACCTTTATAATCATTTACAGGGGCTAAGAAACGTGGAGAAGCTAGGCAAAGGTGATGTGGATCTACGACTTGGAAATGGAGCTAGGGTAGCCGCCACTTCTAAGGGGACCTACGTACTTGTTTTAGCTAGTGGTTTTGAATTGTACTTGAATAATTGTTATTTTGTACCTTCTTTGTCTAAAAACATAATATCCGTTGCCATGTTAGACATGGAAGGTTTTACTTTTGCAATCAAAAACAATTGTTGTATGATTTCAAAGAATGACTTGGTCTTAGGCCAAGGTAATTCTATTAATGGTATTTATGTTCTTGAGACATCTAATTCAACAAGAGATATCTATAACATTCAATCAAAAAGACTCAAGTCAAGTGATCCAAATGAGTCATATATTTGGCATTGTCGATTAGGTCACATAAATGAGAATCGCATCAAAAGACTAGTATCGACTAGTATAATTAAACCGTTTAATTTTCAATCTTTTGGTATATGCGAATCTTGTCTCCTAGGGAAAATGACTCGTAATCCTTTTAGTGGTAAAGGGACACGAGGAAGCGAACTATTGGGCCTTATACATACCGATGTATGTGGACCAATGACTATTTCTGCTAGGGGTAATTATGACTACTTTATTACATTCACAGATGATTTAAGTAGATATGGGTATATTTACTTAATCAAATATAAAGTGATGCTTTTGAGAAATTCAAGGAATTTCAAAATGAGGTAGAAAACCAATTGAACAAAAAGATCAAAACATTACGATCCGATCGTGGTGGTGAGTATCTTAGTAATGAATTTGATTCACACTTGAAGAATTGTGGCATTGTATCACAACTATCTCCACCTGGAATACCTCATCTTAATGGTGTGGCCGAAAGGAGAAATCGAACCCTACTTGATATGGTTCGATCTATGATGAGTCAAACTGAGTTGCCAGACTCGTTTTGGGGATTTGCAATCCAAACTGCCATAATATCATTGAAGAAAAGCCCGACCAAAGCAACCGAAAAGACTCCATATGAGATGTGGAAAGGGAAAGTCCCAAATTTGTCCTATATGAAAATTTGGGGATGCGATGCTTTTGTTAAGGTAAAGACCGACAATAAGCTAGCCCCAAGATCCGAAAAGTGCATTTTCGTAGGTTATCCAAACAACTCTCGTGGTTACTACTTCTACAAACCTCAAGAAAACAAAGTGTTTGTGTCTAGTGAGGCTGTCTTTTTAGAAAGGGAACATATTTCTAAAAGCCCGATTGGGAGAAAATTTGAACTTAACGAAGTTCAAGAGCCACAAACCGAAGAGGAGACGTTAGAAGACGTTCCTTCGTCGTCCAATTCTGTTGTTATACCATCTGTACCTAGGAGGTCCGGAAGGGTTAGTCACCAACCCGATAGATACATAGGTATTATCGAAGAAAATAACAATTTTGACTTGTTACTTTTAGAAAGTGATGAACCCACGACCTACAAAGCTGCCATCTCTAGTCCGGATTCCAATTTATGGCTAGAAGCCATGAAATCCGAAATGAATTCTATTTATGAAAATCAAGTTTGGGACTTGGTTGATTTGCCTGAAGATGTGACAGCTCTTCAATGCAAATGGATCTTTAAAGTAAAGAATGGCATAAAAAGACATGATGATGTCTACAAGGCAAGACTAGTTGCAAAAGGTTTCACTCAAATTCATGGTCTTCACTATGACGAAACTTTTGCTCCTGTAGCCATGCTAAGAACTATTCGGATAATGTTAGCGATTGCCGCATTTCATGACTATGAAATATGACAAATGGATGTCAAAACCGCCTTCCTAAATGGGTATTTAGAGGAGGAAGTGTATATGATACAACCCGAGGGTTTTGTAGATCCAAAAGATCCTAACAAAGTATGCAAGCTTAAGAGATCCATTTATGATCTTAAGCAAGCATCGAGAAGTTGGAACCATCGTTTTGATCATGTTATAAAAGAAAATGGTTTCACTCGAAGTGTCGAAGAACCATGTTTATACATGAGATTTAGTGGGAGAAATGTTGTCTTCCTTATATTGTATGTAGATGACATACTTCTCATTGGGAATGATTTTCCAATGCTTACCTCTGTCAAGGGGTGGTTGGGAAATCATTTTCAAATGAAAGATTTAGGAGAAGCACAACGCATATTAGGTATCCGAATCTATAGAGATAGATCCAAGAGGATATTGGCTTTAAGTCAGGAATCTTATATGGATAAGATTCTTCGACGATTCAACATGGACAAATCCAAGAGAGGTCTTGTTCCTATGGGTAGTGGGATCTTTTTGAGCAAGTCTCAATCACCCACCGAACCTGAAGAGGTTGAACCCATGAAAACGATCCCCTATGCTTCTGCTGTAGGATCGATCATGTATGCCATGATATGCACACGTCCTGATGTCTCGTATGCTTTGAGCATGACAAGTAGATATCAAGCCAATCCAGGTCAGAGTCACTGGATAGCCGTAAAGAATGTCCTTAAGTACTTGAGAAGGACTAAGGATACACTCTTAGTGTTTGGAGGAGAGTCTGAGTTATGTGCTAAGTGTGACACTGATTCAAGTTTCCAAACCGATAAGGATGATATGAAATCTCAAGGTGGCTTTATTTATATGATAAATGGAGGTGCGGTAAGCTTGAAGAGCTTCAAAGACTCAGTTATTGCGGATTCTACAACGGAGGCTGAGTACATTGCAGCATCTGAGGCTGCTAAGGAAGCTGTTTGGATAAAGCAGTTTTTAGAGGGGCTAAGGGTAGTTCCTTATGCCAATGATCCTATCACGATCTTTTGTGATAACAGTGGGGCGATCTTTCAAGCTAAAGAGCCCAAGTCTAGTAATAAGTGAAAGTCCATAGACCTTAATTAGACTCTTCTAATTAGTTGCTAAATTACTTGTTAATTTAGTATTTAATGATCTAAGTAACATGCATGCAAATATAAAGACATTTATATAAAGGAAGAAATTTCCTCACATTGATATGGAAAATATAAGGGCACAACAAGAACTCCTTCTTGTTGTTCTTGAGCTAAAATATGGATGAACACAAATAATCTCCAAAGTAGAAGATCTCCTCTAAGTTGCACCAAGATTAACCCAAATAATCTACCCTTATTATTAACTAGATAATAAGATAGATATTATTCTACTAATATTATGACTATATTACTACACTAGTAATACTTAGTAAATATTAGTATTTGAGAGTTTTTAGTGAGAAGAAGAGTTTTAGAGAGAAGTAAACAAATTGCACAAAATGAAGTAAGTATAAAATGAACACAAAATGCTCATTTTAAAGGCCATTTGGCCGGATCATGTAGTCCACATTTGGACTATTATTTTGTTCAATTTGATCACATGCATTAGAGTGGAGTGTTGTAGAAAAGATGATGATTGTTTTATACTTGTTATGTCACTTTCAAATGCTAACTAAAGAGTTACAACAAGAACAACAATCATCACCATTCTAACTACATCATAACCGGCCATGTTGGGCTAGTTGGATCCATTTTGATTTTTGATATTTGTCTCACAAATACTTATTGATCATATGGTTAATTATCTTGTATAATTAAGTGTTAATTTGATCATATAACAATTATATGACTCAATTAAATAAATAATATGTACTTAACATTTTAAGTAATATTTTACCATTATATCAATATATAATGGGTCCCACAATGCTTAGTTAATTTATTTTACAACTCCTTGTAAATATAATTAACTAATTACCTCTATCTCAAAACCTCAACTAATTTAGTAATTTAACGATTAATTACTAAGTTAAATCTTATTTAAAAATAAGATATAAATTTATTAGTCAATTATCGCATAATTGAAAAATAAGCTTAATTGAATTTGAGTTCTTAACTCAATTTCTAACAATTAACTCTCGTACATATCGAATATATGTAATGTACTAATTAACTGTATCGTATACAAATAATTAGTTACTATTTGGATTTTATCCTTTAGGTGTGACCGAAAGGGATCAGTTGATCACCGCCGTCAAACGACAATAACTTCAAACTCTAGTCAGCCAACCGTTATTGATTTACGTTAATCAACTGACTAATCATATATATAGTCAATAAATATCCCAATTATATTCCATAATAAGATTTATTATGTGGCGCACTTTTGTGGAGGACACCTACTCCAACAATCTCCCACTTTTCTGACACAAGTGTGCGTCACCGATTCTCTTGTCTCTTTATCACATCTCCCACTCAACGCAAGGTGTCTTTCAGGTCGCACTTGTGATTGACAATATCTAGAGTGGTTTTCTCGATAGGGAGAGTAACTGTCTGACCGGAAAATCTACCATAGATCTCTTTCCGAGCGTGGCCACGCATTTACAGTAACTTCTCCTCGAGTGGCCAAAAGATGTTTTTACCCAACGTGGGTGGACAATTCCTGTTGATCCATCTACTCTGTATGATGCGGATCACCATGATCCAGAAGAAGTCCATCGGCCTCCTTTTACGGCACGACCTAGAACATCAACCAAGACCAATCGGAAACTGCACCTACTCAGATAGACGGTCGCCAGTCAAAAGAATCGACTTATAGGAATAAGATAGAAGACCCTGCCACGACCAGGCATCAAATAATTGATTTAAGGGTCTCTACAATGTCACTGTCCGAGAGAGTGTCATACAGTCTGTCTATGTAAACGACCAGTCATCTCCATGACCCCATGGTGCCGACCAACCATCGATAGAGTACAATCTAGTTCATTTCGATGAGTACCGCATTGATGTGACTAGGGACAAAATATAAGTTCGTCCTGTTCAATTGAATTGGGTTCAACCTTTCTTTCAACCAATTCGGATAAACAAAGTATTAAAATTTAGTCAAACTAAATAAAGGAGTTTTTAATGAAACTCTAACAATGAATGCGATTATCAAATATTTGGAAAAATTGATACGCTATCAATAATTTCATATCTGATAATCTTTAGCAATTCAGGTACATATTTCAATCCCCATTGAAATGACATGACTATCATGTTCAGCCTGCAAAAAGTATGGCTAATGGATTAGCAATACTTGCATCTTTCCCATCGGTCTGATTGCTATTTTTCTTTGTCTACGTAATCTCATATTACATAAAACTTTCTGAGTACTGTCTAGATTGAATCTAGATAGGACTTTGGCCTCCTAAATTAGCTCCCACTGTTTTACCAGTATAATGGGAGAGGATATACAGCTATATGAACTATTTCTAGTCCCTCCAATACTGTCGAATCCAAGCTACTTTCATATGCATCATCATATGACGCAATGTACTCCATTTCCGTTGTTAAATCTGCAATGATAAACTGCCTGGAACACTTCCAGCGGATACATGACATTTCTATTTGAAAATGTCACTCCTACTTGGAACCTTTCCAATAGTTATTTTCTGTTTGGAACTCTTCCAACAGATAAATCTTCTATGAAACACAGCCAGTTCGTGATTTCATACTCAATTTGATCAGTTTGGAAACGTGAAGTCTGTTGTAACCCGTAACGTAACTCATTTAAAACTCCAAAACCATGGAAAGATCTTTTAGTCCTTCGCCAAGTACTAAGGATGTTATTTTATGGCTATCAAGTGACATTCCCCTCATTGGATTGATTGCAAATGATTCGTCATACTCAAAGCATGCGAAAAGTCGGATTGAGTATACATCACAGCGTATATAATTGATCCCGCAGCGGAAGCAAAAAGGAATCAATTATTATGTGTTCAACTTTCTTGAACTAGTCAAAGATCTTATCAATATAAGAATTTTGACTCAACGCTAATATCCTTTTAGATTTATCTCCATAAATCCAGATATCTAAAGATGTATTCTACTTCTCCAAAATCTTCCATCATCTAAAATGATCAATATGTCTCCACATATAAGACTGATGCACACCACATTACTCCCACTAAACTTCATGTATAAACATAATTCCTCGAGATATCGAGAAATATTTTATGACATGATTGACACATCAATTCCAACTCTTTTAGTGCATACTTAAGACATCCTCTTAAGCTTGCAAATTAACTTAGGATAGTTAGGATCTACGAACCCACAGGTGAATATAAAATATACTACCTCTTCTAGAATCGTATTCGAGAAGGTGGTTCTTGAGATCCAGTTGGCATCATACTATTATGATATGCTGTAATCGCTAAGTATTTTCGAATGGATCAAAGAATTAAGGTTGGTGCAAAACTCTTTGCCTACCAAGTTATCTTTGAAAACATTTTAATGTTCATCCATGCAAATTTCGATCTTAAAAATCAATTTACATTGAAGAGGTCGTACTTCTTCAAGTAAAATTACCAGGTCACATACCTGACCATCATGCATGGAGTCCATTACGAATCGTATGACTCTAAGCCATATCAAGAAGTTGGGACTAAAAAACAGTCTTTTATAAGTCGCATATTAGAATTCATCACTATAAAGGAGCGATAAAATTCCACCTAACCTCCTAGGTTCCGAAGAAACAACTACTGAACAAGCAATGAGGAAAACTTTTTCCGGACCATATGCTCAGTTGTGGCTCTTGAAACATTTTCTCCCACTCTGTCTTATCAAGAAATAATCGTATTTTTATTGAAAGACAGCATCACGAGTCACAAACGCTTTGTTCTCGTGGTCAATGTGGGATTATTGAGCACTTGTTTCATCAAATAAACTTATAAAAATTAGGTACGCTACCTACCCATATCGTATAGGAACTGAAATAAAGGACTAATGGTTTAAAGTGTTTTAATATGGTGGGAAAAGAAATAGAGACAAAAAAATTAAGATTTCCCAGGTTAGTCAAATGGCTCATTTTGAACTTGCTAAGACAAAACCATATCGTATAAGGTTCTGTTTCTCTATTCAACAACACCTTATCTAATAATGTGTGTTAGAGAAGTTAACTTGTGAAAACATTTCACAATACTTTTGGTGAAAATCAAAGTCAATACTTAGATATTTATAGTTACGATTTAGTCGTAAGTCCTTGATCTAATGCTCTAGTGGTTAACTACTTCTTATTGAAGCTCTTTGAACTTTTCAAAGATTTCTCTTAGCACCTCATTAAGTAGAATCAAACATAATATCTACTTAAATCGTCGGTAAATCAAGTGAAGTAATCATTACCATCTCTGGTTGTGTTTGTTATTGGACCATACATATTCTAATGTAATAGGGCCAATAACTCACTAGTTCGATTTCCTTTTAAATAAAAAGGGCACGAATCATCTTGCCTTGAATACAAGATTCGCACACACCATAAGATTCAAAATCAGATGGGTTAGGGATAGTTGTTAATACTAGCCTCTTAATGTGCTACACAATCTAGAGTTAAGATTAGACATAGGTCACCAATTTTGAGCCTTTTTCAATCTATATGACAAGTAATTACTAGTTTAGGTCAAGAATATAATTACCTTTGATTGGTATGGGATAACCATTGACCAAGAATAGGCATAAAAAGATACAACGTTTGTTCTATTCACAAAAGTGAAACACTTGTGTCGTACACAAAAGTGGATATATATTCTTTATTTAGAGGTTATGTACATAATAACGTTTATCAAAGTATACCTCTAAATCCAAAACTAGATTGATCACATTATAACTTTTATGTGTCTCTATAGAAATAAAACTACAATAGTTATATTTCCCTTGTAGGTCGACATTTAATTATGGTTAGTCGTCGCACGAATCATTATTATATGTATTGAATACATTGATGAAAACCATAATAGGTATCTAATACCCAAAAATTGCATTTAGCAAAATAAATGTCGATCATATAGATATTATGGGTGAAAAAATTACACCTAATTTCTAACTCTTTAGAAAACTTTGGGAAGATTCTTTTCTTGTGTCCTACACTGTAAAATAGAATCGTCAAAAGTTGGGTTCGACACCTTGCTTGGGTTTTGACTTTACTATTCAAAATAGTCTTGCTTTTATCCCTTGCCTTGTGTCAAAGTCGAGCCAACCTAATCTTGAAACTCGTCTTAACAATTAAGAATATAAACATCATTCTTAGTGCTCCCACTCACTTTCATGAATCTCTACTGAGACAAGTATATAGGAATTATTGTGAAGACTATTCTTCATTTCATTCATGGTTTTACCTTCAAAAGGATAAACTTTTCATGAAGTGATTACGGTATTTGGTTTGTTCACGATTTCAAATAAATCGATTAACCCAGTCATCCCAACTGTTTTGGCCTCTTTTGAGGTAAGCCTCGATAAGGAGCATTATGACGACATACCAAAATACAAATATTTTCTTTGGAGCAAAAATTGATGTACCATTGTTATAAGAAGGCGTCACAAAATATTCAAAAACGCTTTTGACTAAGTGTGACTTATTCATTTACTCTTCATAAGAGACATTTGCAAGGGTGAATATGAGGATCAAAAGATACAATTCATTTTGTCTTTAGCTATGGTGGTATAAACGGAGATTGCAATCAAAATGCTACCGTATAAAATAATGGAAACCTTTTCCACGATTGAACGGATTTGTAAGTTCATAGAAGAAAAATAATTGTTATTGCGCGAATAAAAATAAATATCAACGGAAAATAAACATTCATTGCTTATATATATTTTACTTGTAAAAACAATTTTAAACAAGTCACTCATATAATGACCCCTCACGAAATTATATAAGTGAGTCCAAGACCCATCTTTAGACAAAAATAGTCATCGCATGCTACCTTTATCTAAAAATGGTAAGTCAATACTTGACTAATTCTACACTTAGAACTCTTGGTTGACGGATTTCAACTAAATCCATCTACTAGTCCCAAGATAACGCTTATCTCGTTGAGTCCAATCCAATTTTGGCTTGTAATCGCATCACCCTACTTACCCGAGGTAAAAAAAAGGGACCCACGAGCGTGGTAGCCCTAATGAACACGGGGTTCATAGGTGTTACTAATTGGTAAGGCTAAATCTCAATTATTTTTTTTTTAAGTTATGTGAGAGGTCTTGTCAATTTTGTTATTAATTCCCTATAAGCGAACTAAGTCGGTAAATTGTGAATAACGTTGAATTGACAATCGAGAAATAAAATTGCATGTGTGACGATTTTGGCATGAGCGAAAAAACAAAGCAAGCAATCAAGAAACAATAAAATCCTAGTATGGCCACCTAGCTAATCAAAATTAACTAGATAGTTACAAATTCGGAAACCAACTCCTTGGCCCCTTGCCTCTTCACTTGGAACATCTTCCAAAATGGCACCGTCTTGAGGAAGCCACCGGTCTTCATAAAAATAATTACAAAATATACAAATATACAAATTCCTATTATACATTTATTTTATAAAATAAAATTATTAAATTATACAAACCGGCGATACGAGATCGCAATTATTACAACCAAAAACGTTATTCCCTTACATTACGGGTAATAACGATAAAAATTAACTAGGCCATACTAGGTACAAAATTTGCATAAATTATTAAATAAGTGACATTCATTCATTCAAACATAAATAAAATAAATTGCTGCAAAATTCATGCCAAAATCGTCCTAAGTTCAATTCATGCTCATTGTAGCTCGATTTCTTCCGGGATTCATTGATTTTTAACCATTAAAAATCACTATCAACATTTAAATCACATTTAAATTCAAACTAATTAACTAAACTGTTTTAGAACTCAAAATTAGTCACTACTAATTTTGTTGGTCATTAATTAGATCGATTTGATTTCATTTGCTAAATATTACGGTTTAATCATAACAATTATGAAATAAAACCACAATAAAATATAAACATCATAAAATTTGAAACCAAAAATTTTGTACATTCTGGAAAATTTCCAGGAACTATAAAAATAAAAACATTTGCCCAAAAAATTTAAATTAATTTTATGAACAAATAGCTTTGTATTTAATGGTTTTATCAAATAAAAACATTAGATATAGTAAAACAGTGAAACAAATTATGAAATTTCACCAAGAGTATCAACATCAGAATGTAAAATGTACAAAAAAGTTTCAAGACCAGAAAGGTACGTTTCAATTTTATGAACATTATAATCTCATATTATCGACTTTTATCGTATAAAAATCAATAAACATCCAATACATGAGTAAAATTCACGAACTTTTACATACAATATTTAAGAAATGCATGTGATATCATATTAAAATTTCATGGCCAGAATCAACATGAAACTATTTTTAGTTAACTTTTAACTCATAAAATGCATGTTAACTCGGTTTAAACGCCAAAAATCAAAATAAATAGCAAATTAATCCCTAAAATCACGAAATTTGACCACAAATATTTTGAGGTCAGTAGGTATACATGCACCAAAAATTTTGTCAGAATCGTATTTTAACTCAAAATCTTTGATTTATTAGTTATCTTATAACTTTAATAAAAATGTCCAAAATGAACATGCATGCTACAAGCTAGCTCTGATACCAATTGAAAGTCCATAGACCTTAATTAGACTCCTCTAATTAATTACCAAATTACTTTTTAATTTAGTTTATAATGATCTATGTAACATGCATGCAAATATAAAGACATTTACATAAAAGAAGAAATTTCCTCACATTGATATGGAAATTATATGGGCACAACAAGAACTCCTTCTTGTTGTTCTTGAGCTATAAATATGGATGAACACAAGAAATCTCCAAACAAGAAGACCTCCTTCAAGTTGCACCAAGATGACACCAAATAATCTACCCCTATTATTAACTAGATAATAAGATAGATATAATACTACTAATATTATGACTATATTACTACACTAGTAATACTTAGTAAATATTAGTATATGAGAGTTTTAGTGAGAAGAAGGATTTTAGAAAGAAGTATGACAATTGAACAAAAATCAAGTAAGTAATGAAATGAACAACTTTTGTTCATTCTTATAGCCAATTTGGCCGGATGGTATTAGTCCAATAAGGACACTTATTTTGCTCAATTTGATCACATGCATTTGAGTGGAGTGTTGTAGTATATGTGATGATTGTATTATAGTTGTTATGTCACTTTCAAAAAGTAACTAAAGAGTAAAAATAAGAACAAAATCATCACCATGTAACTACTACCAAAACCGGTCCATTATGGTCTAGTTTGGTCCATTTTGATTTTTGATATTTGTCTCACAAATACTTATTGATCATATGGTTAATTATCTTGTATAATTAAGTGTTAATTTGATCATATAACAATTATATGACTCAATGAAATAAATAATATGTACTTAACATTTTAAGTAATATTTTACCATTATATCAATATATAATGGGTCCCACAATGCTTAGTTAATTTATTTTACAACTCCTTGTAAATATATTTAACTAATTACCTCTATCTCACAACCTCAACTAATTTAGTAATTTAACGATTAATTACTAAGTTAAATCTTATTTAATCGTATTAACATAAGATATAAATTTATTAGTCAATTATCGCATAATTGAAAAATAAGCTTAATCGAATTTGAGTTCTTAACTCAATTTCTAACAATTAACTCTCGTACATATCGAATATATGTAATGTACTCATTAACTGTATCGTATACAAATAATTAGTTACTATTTGGATTTCATCCTTTAGGTGTGACCGAAAGGGATCAGTTGATCACCGCCGTCAAACGACAATAACGTCAAACTCTAGTTAGCCAACCGTTATTGATTTACGTTAATCAACTGACTAATCATATATATAGTCAATAAATATCCCAATTATATTCCTTAATAAGATTTATTATGTGGCGCACTATTGTGGAGGACACCTACTCCAACATTAATTAAGTTGATTATTGTTGAGTTGGTTAAATTGGTAGGACAATGCAATAACGTGACAGGTACCCAAAAGGATATGAGCTTACGTGGTCGATTAATCAAGCACGTAGTTGTCAAAATGCTTAGAGCAAGGTCTAGAATGCAAAGAGAGAGAAAGAAGGGGCGGAACACTTGCGTGCCTTTGAAAGTGTGTACGAACCTCTCCTTATATAGGGAGAAATCCGAAGAGTTATGGAATAACTCGAACACGGAAAGAAATCTAGAAAATATTTCGAAAACAGGTAAAACGAGCTGGGGAAGAGGCGCAGCATGGACTGCGAGTCTTGGAAGAGGCGCAGCGCCCATTGCGTCGTTTCTCGAGCAGTTTCCTACTTTGAACGAAAGATTTACGCGTTTCTTTATTTGAATTGCGGTAGATTTCAAATTCATTTCTAAATAAAATATGAATATATTTTACCGGGAAAGGCTAAGTTTTGAAACATTAAAATATCCGGAATAATCTCGAGCGTTCAGACACTGTTTTAAAAGACGGTTAATACAAAAATAAAGCGGTTTTTGACCCGTACTCCAAAATGACTCTAATTATTGTCAAAACGACCCTAACGGTACGTAGATGACGACGAAGGGGTAGACACAACTGTTTGAGCTGTCTTGACGATAAACTTACGAATTGTCATAAATCATTTCGCATACCAAACATGCGGCCCAATCATCACTGGCTGGTTGGCGGAAGGTGTAGATTCGAGGTATCTACAAGTACAACTTGTTAGACCAAAAATATCGAAGTAACTCAGTAATAATATCATATTTATATCATGATTTTCCATTTTTATTATGGTTTATAACAGTTTTAAATAAACAATATGTAGCTTTATAAATATCACGGGATATTGAAAAAAATATCTCACGTTATAAGAAACAATATCGCATGATGTGGTTAACAGTATCAAACGATTGGATTAACAGTTTCACACTATGCCATTAACAATATTACACAATGAAATTAACACTATTACCGTGTACCAAAAATAAGGTCACAATAATATAGTCGATCTTTTTCAACTCGTTGATAATGAAGTACTAGAGTACTAGATACCTTAACAAAGAATATCACACTTCACCTAAAACAATATCACACATTACCAAAAAAAAATTATTAAAAAAATTATGGGATATAAGAAATTCAAGAAATAATATTACAACAATCAAGACTCAATATCATTATTTCTCTTAAAAAATATCACAAAATACTAGAAGCAATACTAGTTTATGCCACTTACATTAAACTACTTATGTGACAACCCTCGCGAATGCGGAAATAAAACATAACAAGCATGTGAATTATAAAGCGGAAAATACGGTGTTTTTAAAACTTTTTACATGCAAGATAGAAATACGAGGAATGTCAATAATTACAAACCAAATATAAAATACTACAAGAGACGTAGTCTCTCAAAATGTTATCAATGTCAAAGTAACTAGCAAACTAGCTAAATAACGTCTAGAGGTGATTCATCCAGGGACAACGCCCGCTAGCTCAGACCCGAACCCAAAATACCACAAGCAAAAAGCCATCCAATCAAGCAACCTGTTCATTCATGAAAAACATGAACGCCACAGTCAGTGGGGAGTAACTCTGGGTTCTCCCAGCCATATCACATTAAACGTACATAGTAGGAAATACAAAAGTAGAAGCATGCATATATAAATATACATGTGAAATACGATAAGGATAGATAGGCAATTAAATATATAATGATAAGAGCATATGGAATACAAATCCGAATCCATCATGTTATACAAAGACTCGGGGAAGACACTCTTAGGCAACCGAATACGATCACTAGGGCTTACATCTCACCGTTAGCGGTATAAGTTTGATAAGATTGAGACTCGACAAACAAACCATACCAAGTCATGCAATGATCATGAATAATCAATCATGTAACCACGCATCCAAATACAACAACATAAAGACGACATCTCTCACGGTAAATGAAACGAACTAGCACCGTGTACATGGCAAGTATGATTGATAGGCATCCACGAGATAAACATTTCCTTGAACGCATACACGATCACATTTCGTATATGTAGACTAATTTCCTCCGGTAGGACGACGATATAAATACCCGGTCCTAGTCTAAATCTGGCCAGAATCCCGAAATCACATTTTTCGGTTCGACATGCGATAAACGTTTCGCATCCAAGACTCAGTCAATCATAGACGCCGAATACCCCAAATTTGGTAGATACAATTCACGAAAGAGGCGGAAAAGAGCTCAAGCCACATAACAAGCGGTACGTTACATGCAAATAACACCACCTCGCAAGTACACAACATTTGACGGCCGGGTCGATCAACGCAATGCGTTCAACTCCCAACAACGTCGTCGTATGCCCACTACACATGCAATTAAGCAGTAGGATACCTCCCCGTTCCGACATTCCAGCCTTACGAACGTGGAGGTAGCCAAGGGAATGAGAGTACAAAGCACAAACAAAATAGTGCTCAAACCGTATCATTTGTAAAAACCGACTCAAAGTGGGACATATCAAAAACCGTCGCCAAGCATGAGGATAGGGCATTATATAAATGTAAATATGATAAATATGAATCAATACATGATACATAAGCATTAGACCAAGTTTAAGAAGCATAATAAATAAAAACATAGATCACCTCTCCAAAACAACGTTGTTTGGAAACCAACTAAACCAAGGGTCCACTTCAAACGGTCATAACTAGCGTTCTAGACATGAAAATACAGAAATTCTAAGTTGATGTGATAGCTTATCCTCTTACGGTTTCAACGGGATGTCACAAGCCCAAAACAAGCAAGGAACGAAGGAGATATGATCATTTTACGAAAAGGGGTCAGTGCAGTGAAACTGCACAAGTCACGACCGTCACTTGTATTTCACGCCCGTGAAACTCTCTGTTACGTAAGATAAAAAGAGCAGCCACAATTTCACGCCCGTGACATGAGTTTCACGACCGTGACTTGGGTCAAGACAACTCCAATTTGTTCTAAACTCAACCATCATCAACTATTATCATAAATCATCACTTCTCATATCAATTGTCATATCAATTCTCAACAAACAACAAGTATCATCATCAACAATCATCAACTAACAACAATCATCATCAATAACATGAATCCTAAGCTTTCTAATCGTATTCTAAATACGAATTCTAACATAGAAGCATGTAAAACACGTAAATGATATCGAGTAACCCTTCACCGTTACCTTTTCGCGTCTTTAATCGATTTCTAGAAAATCTCCACCTACAATTAGATAACAAAAGATGAATATAATTCACCTTGAGAAAGACGGATAAGTTAAAAAGCGAGAAAGACGGTAATTTTATTATCAATACGGATAGAGGAAGCTAAGAGGGGAAGAATAAGACGAACTTACGTGAATTTGAGCGAGAAACGAATGAGTTATGACGAATCTAAGGTTGGAAGATTAGGGAAGCTAGGTTTTCATGGGTTTTCTTAAGGAAGAAGGAAGAGTTGAGTTGTGTGAGGTAATATTAGGTTATGAGGGAGTATATGTAAAGAGTAAGTGGAAAAGTCAAGAAAAAGTCAAAGACGAGTTAAGACGGGTTTTACTTGAAATCTCGCGGAAATTCCAAATACGAACTCGGAAATTCTAAATTCGACTCGGAAAATTAAATTCTAAATTAAAACTAAAATTCGCTGAAAAGTATCCGTAAAATATTTTCACTATAAAAATAGGGTACAATAGCGGGTGTTACAACTTATCCTAGCAATTTTACATCAATTGATTTTCAATAAAAGTTTTCTATCAATATCTTCTTAGTAGTCATTTAAAATACTCCATGTAACTCTACTTATACCCTAGTACTTGCAACACTTTTGTATCAAATTTTATGTGTCTTGAGCTCTTGTCCATTTTCATCATCTTATCTTCCACTTTTGGTAAAAGCATATCGTCTGAGTGTTCACTCATACATTCAGCCTACAACATTATTAAAAAACCATTGAAAATTTCGTAAACAAATTATTCCAATATCTGCATACGTGTAACCACAATCAGGTTTATAAATCAACTATACCACTATTTGTTTGTATTTTCACGCATTATATTTGCCTTAGTCCAGTTACTATGCTCGATTTATGATGATTAAATATCATTGATGTTGATATTCAATATCACATAATACCAGCAACAATATCACATTGGTTTTTTCCTCTGAAAGTAAGAAAACGTTCAGTATTTTCTCATTATACATTTAGATTTAACAATGAATCATACAATTATTTGTTTCAATCTTTAACCAACCAATTATGTTGATTAAGCATCAGTAATAGTCACAATCAATTTTACATTATACTAACAACAATATTACAAGTTTTTCCTGTATCATAGTCAACATGTATATCTACATATTCACTAACTAAACAATACTTCTCAACTTTTCAATTATATTGTCAAACAATATGTTTTCGTAATTTGAAACTCTAGTTTTGAGAATCAAACAAAATAACACCCTAGATTTCACAATTAAGCAAAAAAACATCTAATAAACAACTACATAAGACAATTAATGATACTTAATTAGTTTTATATCCTTATAAAATCACCAAAATCATTCGAAATCAATTATAACTAAAATATTTACAAATGTAAAGCAAGAACATCAAATTACCACAAATCCTTCGACAATTAATTCGATATTTTTGATATAATCCTATTATATTAATCTAATTCAACCTATATACAATAATTTCGAACAAAATAAACATGAATAATCAATTTAATAGTACATATATTGTACTAAATTCGCAAAAATAAATAAAAAATGAAAAACGAAACGCACCTCTATGATTTTGGAGAGAACTTAGTGTGATAATTCAATTGTAGTCAATGAATTACTCTAAAAGTTGAATCCAGTTGAAATCAAAGACTTTTTTCAAAATTTGTGAGTGTTTTGTGAGATAATCAAACTGATTTTTAGAGAGAGAGAGAGAGAACAAAGGTTTTTTTTTATGAGAATTATGAGTTATGTGGGTTATAATTAGGCCCTACGTGGCTCAATCTTAGCGTTCCATATTTTTCAAATACAACGATTGGTATTAGGACTCACAGTCTATAAAAAAAATATGAGTGAGGTGCGTGTTATGCTGACTTTATTTTTTTCAAGGCAATTATTACTCAAACCAGAGAATTACCGTAGATTTGCCTAGTATCATATATAACTTCACTTCTAAGGTAATTCACTAATTCATTAATCTAGACCAAAAGAAACTCCTCTACAAATATGATGATGATTATCTACATTGAATGTACAACTTGCTCAAATATTTTGAGAGTAATCCTTGTTGTGAGAGGATGAAATGAGTTCTTCTATTTATAAGCCTTGAAATAGTTCTTATTAGGTTATAAACCAAAACATTTAAGTTCATTTAATAATTTTTGAAAACATATAATTTAAAAGCACAAGATTCATGAGTATAAAAGCTATAAGTTTTTTTAATTGTTATAACTCTATATAAACAACAGATATAACTATTTATAAACAACAGATATATAAACAATAGTGTTAAAAAAGATCAATAAGGATAGTGTTTTGGGCCCTAGAATTATTTATAAACAATAGAATTGTTTATATTCTGTTGTTTTGATATATTATACAAACATGAATCCCAAAACTGTGGAGGCCCAGTTCGAGCGCTCAGCCTTCACTTGGCCTTAGCCGCCAGTGTCGTGTACTCCTTTTATAATTATAAAATTATTTGTGACCATGTCACCAAATCCATCTTTTTTTTTATATGAATCACTAACATTGTTAGTGTACTCATATTTAATAGTCTATCAGCATCTTGTCATTTATTACAAATATTAACAATACAAAGAGATAAACTTGTTAACATATAACTAGTATAGACTCGTGCACTAAATGAACGGTATATACATAATGTTTGATTATAATTGTGACAACCCTCGCGAATGCGGAAAGATAAAACATACAAGCATGTGAAAAGATATGCGGAAATACGGTATTTTAAAAAACCTTTAAACATGCAAGTTATATAACACGAGGAGTGTCAAAATATTACAACTAAGTAAGGAAATACAACAAAGAGACGGGGTCTCTAAAAATGTTAGCAAAGAACAAGTGTTTAGCAAAACTAGCTAATATCGTCTAGAGGTGAAAACTTCCAGGGACAACGCCCGCTAGCTCACACCCGAACCCCAAAACATCATATCCAAAAAGGCATCCAAGCAAGCAACCTGTTCATTCATGAAAAACATGAACGCCACAGTCAGTGGGGAGTAACTCCGGGTTCCCCCAGCCATATCACCTTTAACGTACATATAAGGAAATACAAAAGTAGAGCATGCATATATAAATATACATGTGAGTTACGATAAGAAAAGATAGGCAATACAAGATATAATTATAAGATCACATGGAAAACAAATCCGAAGCCATCATGTTATTCAAAGACTCGGGAAAGACACTCTTAGGCAATCGAATACGCTCACTAGGGCTTACATCTCACCGTTAGCGGTATAAGATTGATAAGATTGAGACTCGACAGACAAACCAGTCAAGTCATGCGATGATCACAGTAAATCCAACATATTATCATCCATTCACGAACCACGACAATGACGATGTCCAATCATGCAATGACCATGAATAATATCATGAAATCACGCATTCAAAGAATGACGACACAAGACGACTCTATCACGGTAAATGAAACGCACTAGCACCATGTCCCAGCAAGAATGATTAAAAGGCATCCGGGATAAAGCATTTCCCTGAACTCATACACGATAAAGCATTTCGTGTATGTAGACTAATTTCCTCCTGGTAGCACGACCGATAATATACGGTCCTAGTCTAAACCTGGCCAGGATCTCGGAATAAACGTTGTTCCGATTCGACATGCGATAAACGTTTCGCATCCAAGACTCGGTCAATCAAAGACGCCGAGTACCCCAAATTCGGTAGATCAATTCACGAAAGAGGCGGAAAAGAGCTCAAGCCTCATAACAAGCGGTACGCTACATGCAAATAACACCACCTCGCAAGTACACAACATTTGACGGCCGGGTCGATCAACGCATAGCGTTCAACTCCCAACAACGTCGTCGTATGCCCACTAACACATGCATTTAAGCAGTAGGATACCTCTCCGTTCCGACATTCCAGCCTTACGAACGGGAAGGTAGCCAAGGGAATGAGAGTACAAAGCACAAGACAAAATAGTGCTCAAACCGTATCATTTGTAAAAACCGACTCAAAGGGGGACATACAAAAACCGTCACAAAACATGTGATACAAGCGAAAGAATATCATATATCCAAAACATGCATATTATAAGTCACTACGTAAAATTATACGATAAACGAATCATGCGAACTAATATGAATTACGAGTTTTAGAGATTTTATAAGAAAAATACAGCCGTGTTCCAGGCCGGTGTGGAGGGAGGCGGCCGGTACCCCGGCTCGGAGCACAACTACACACAAAACACAAGGTTGGAAACTAACTAAAACAAGGGTCCATTTCAAACGGTCATAACTAGAGTTCTAGATATGGGAATGCATAAATTCCAAGTCGAGGTGATAGCTTAACCTCTTACGGTTCCAACGAGTGGTCACAAGCTCAAAACAAGCAAGTAACGAAGGAGATATGATCATTCTACGAAAAAGGGTCGGTGCAGTGAAATCCCAGCCGGGCACTGAACCGGCTGCCGGTCCTTCGGCAAGGAGCACCCTTCTACCCGAGAACCACAACCACCATTTCTATCATTTTCAATTCTCCTAATTCACTTCTAATAATTATCAAAAATCAATATTTATTATCAACAATCATCAAATAACCACAATCATAAATCATAACATGATTCCTAAGCTTCTAATCGTATTCTAAATACGATTTCTAATCATATAAAGCATACAAAACACGTAAATGATACCGAGTAACCCTTCACCGTTACCTTTACGCGTCTTTAATCGATTACTAAGCCTTCCTAGTAGTCTCCACCTACAATTAGGTAATAAAAGATGAATATATTTCACCTTGAGAAAGACGGATAATTTAAAAAGCGAGAAAGACGATAATTTTATTACCAATACGGATAGGGGAAGCTAAGAGGGGAAGAATAAGACGAACTTACGTGAATTCCGTCAAAGAACGAATGAACTATGATGAATCAAAGATCGGAAAAAGTTAAGGAGGCAAGGTTTGAGTTTTCTTAAAGAGGAAGGAAGGTTTGGTTTGTGTTTGTGTAGGAAAATAGGTTAAGGAGTAGTGTGGGTTGTGTGAGTTATGAAGGAAAAAGTCAAAGACGGTTTCCAAAATCAAGAAAGTCAAACTCGACTCAAAAGTCAAGAAAAGTCAAACTCGACTCAAAAGTCAAGAAAAGTCAAACTCGACTCAAAAGTCAAGAAAAGTCAAACGCGACTCAAAAGTCAAGAAAAGTCAAAGACGACTCAAAACGGGATTCTCATGGAATCTCGCAGAAATTGCAAATACGAACTCGGAAATTCTAAATTCGACTCGAAACATAAAAATCTCAATTAAAACTTAAAATTACTGAAAAGATTTCGTAAAATATTTCTACTAGAAAAATAGGGTACATTTCCGGGTGTTACAATCACCCCACCTTTTTAAAAAGTTTCGTCCTCGAAACTTGAAAGTAGAAAAGAAAAGTTATAAGGACCAATTCGTTTTCTCCAAATTGGTAGTCAAAACATTTTCAAGGAAATGTATTTCAAAAGCATGACATTTTCCAAAAAGGTATAG
This sequence comes from Heliosperma pusillum, assembly GCA_022085475.1. Lineage (NCBI taxonomy): Eukaryota > Viridiplantae > Streptophyta > Magnoliopsida > Caryophyllales > Caryophyllaceae > Heliosperma > Heliosperma pusillum. The sequence continues at coordinate 19,435 of JAIUZE010073284.1, read as the reverse complement.
GAAAAGTTTTCGAAAGTAACTCTCTTTTTCTGTGGAACGAAATTGTTCTTGTCGTGCACACAAGAACACCAGCATTCCAAAGTAAAGACAAGATTAAAATTAAATCATACGTTGATAAGTGCAGAACCAATCATTAGACGTCTCCAATAACAAGTTCTAGCATCCAACCAAACGCAAAATCCAGTATAAGAGCAACCTAAATCCATTTTCGAAAAATGAAAGTAGAAATTTCATTTCTAAAACTCTTTTAAAAGGATAAATGTGAAATCCATCGTGAAAATTTGAAAATTTTCTAAATTCGTACACTCAAGACAACCAAACATTTCACACACATAAAAGTAATTTGAACATCAAACTCACAATCATGGTAATAAAAGATAAACACCATGAGTAAAAAGAAACAAGAAGGCTTATCGAAACGAGTAATAGCGGAAAGAAGGACAATGTCCAAAGAATAACAAATTGAATAATCGTCAATTTGAAAGGCAAAGGGAGAAATGAACGACAAAGCAATTTCTCAAAAGGGGAAGAAAGCCTAAGAACCAAACACTCCACTCAAATACAAAAGTCATCATAGTCAATTTCTCGGGCATTTTCGCCAAACCCAAATTATAGCCACATCATTCTAAGGGCTTATCCAATTAACATCACAAACATCGTTAATAAGCTAGTCCTCAAAAGAATGTAACTCATCTCGGTCATACCTTAACCGCTTTCAATCATTAGATTCTACAAAATCCTTAACAATCATCAGGTCAAACTACGAACCCGAATATCTAGTATCCAACTAGCATTAACTAAGGTCTATCGACAAGGGAAAATCCACAATTAAATAATCCACATGAAAGATTCCTAAATGTATTCGAACATCCCTAGTCCAGTCAATTATTACACTCGAATCCACAAGCATAAATAATTATATCTAGAAAAGCATAATTACCACCAATCATAAGATGAATGGGCTCACCATTCCAATTCTTCGATTCAAAGTACTTCAAGGCTTAAATATCCTAAACTTAAAGAAATTTCTCTTTTACAAACCATCAAAACCTCAAGGTTTAAGATTTAATCCACAAAGTTTCTCCTTTCAGACTTAGGGTGATAGTAAAGCAACTCATCCCAAACAAAGGTCTCTTACATGGGACCATTGTACCACGTACAATCATCAAAGTAAGGTACACCTAGATTTGATAAATCGACTCCAACCCAATTCATCCATCCTTTCATATCACACGGATTCCCAATTGTGGAATTGTAACTCAAGTATAATAACATTCCTTTAGCTCAAATATTCAACACAACCTCAAAGGTTTCTTTAATTGAAGGACAAACAAATACTCTTTTATACTCGGTCATTTTCAAGTCTATAGCCCACGAGTTCATTATTATCAAAGTACAACATCAAGCCTATACTTACAACACACAATAGGAAGCCATGCACAAGAAGTCGCTTAACCTACAAAGTATTTCGCACCTCAAGATATCATTTAAAGCTTCTCATTTACACCACTTAGACATATCATAAGTATGGTCTTCAAAACAATACTACACTTTTAAGTCCAAAAGATTAAATTATTAATGAGTTAAGAAATCATAGCCAACTCATTCGACCTTACACCATCGAATATCATGAACTATTTACACATTAGTCATGGCAAGCATCAAGCATTAAAAACATCAAACTTATCTTACTACCCTTCCTTAGAGTTACAACCAATCATTGTCTAGCTAATAAGGAAAAAAAATCGAAATAGAAAACTAATTAAAAATTGAGTAATGTACTAATTTGGTATTTTGAATAAAAATATTTTATTTACCATAAGGCTAACTAACTCCTATATAAAGTTTCTCAATTTTTTGTGAATAAATTCTTTTATGAAGCTAACAATAGCACTCTGGGTTTTGTTATATGTGAAGTATGCATCAAATTATCATCTAACTGTGGTACTAATAACAATTAATAATTAGTAGTTTTATACAACTCTTAGTTTATTTTAAAATTAGAGTTTCGAGTAAATTAAACATTATTTATATAGTTTATGAAACAAATATCTTTAGTTTCTTCACTTAAATGAGTTCACTTAATTATTTTATTTTTTTATGTATTTAGGTAATTGTATAGGGTGACAATTCTTACCAAGAACAAGTATTCATTAAGCAAACAAAATGTAAAGCTAGTCAAACTAAACATTCATCTACTCAACATGAAAGACTAACACTAGAAAAAGATATGAAATAAGGAAGAAGAGGATTAGAGAATCATAAAATGCTAAAGGTGTGAACTTGTTCAAATTACACCAAGTATTGAAGGATTAGCCTTCCATAACCAAGAGAATTCAAACTAAAATATTCAAAGTTCTCAAATAAAAGAATAAAAAGATGAAAAACAAATATGAGATTCAAGTTCTTAAAGTATAATATGAGATGATGTCTGAATATCTTAATTTGTTTCTCTTATATACCCTTGGTTCCGGAAACCTAGGGGCTTTGAGAAATAAGCCTCATAGAAACAAGAGACGGAAATTGGCTCTTGCTGAAACTGCACAGGACGCAGGCCGCGTCATCCGACGACGTCCTCGGACGCCGGGTTCGTCGTCAGGTGCTGGCAGCGTCGGGTGCTGAATGTTTTCTTCCTCAAAATTCACCCTTGTTGACTTTTTTTTACCACCTTAACTTGCCTCCTTTTCTTCAATGTTGACTCCTAGTCGGACTTATTGAATCCTCGGGTTTGACTTTTGTTGACCCAGCCTCGGGTTTGACGTTGACTTTGGTTGACTTCTGTTGACCTTTAGGCTTGACTCCTTGGTGGGTCCTTCTAGGCTTCACTTTATGGTACAGAAGGAAGTAGACCTTCAAGACTTCCCACAAGTCGACTGCATAAAAATTGCCCAACCCAAAATAATACAAAATAAGACTCGGGTAGACTAAGTGCAGTGATATTATAGGGGTGTGTTAGGAATTGGACCCTAGACTCCTATCTAGCACTGGATATGGATGTTACTCAACTCCCACAGCTCAACACAGGGAATCAAACAACAAACTAGACTAGTTAAGGCTCCTTACCACAGCCAAGCACAGGTAAGCAGACTTGAACTAAACAACAAGCAAAACACCCCACAGTCTATGCACAGGGATATCTTAACTTGCCACAGACTTAGATCAACAACCACAGCCTAGCACAGGAAGTTATCTGGCCTGACTTTCAACCAAGACAATGCATAAGTTGGAAAGATTTTAGAAATGAGAACAATGCTCAGTTTTTTCATTCAATAATCAACTGCCTTGTACAAAAGAGCATGGGTCCTTATATAGGCCTCAATGCTGGATGTGATTACAACCCTAGAGTATCATCTAAGGGCCAAGATTAACTATTAAAAGATGACAAAATACTGGCTAGAAATACAGACTGCTAATGCTAAAAGAAAAACAATAAAACAGACAAAATGCAGACATTTGACAATGACATGCTCCAGGTTGTGCTTGTTGCTTGGTGTTGGCTTGGAACTTGTGGACGAGGCTCATCAATGCTCCTTGACCTTCTTCTGCAGTAGTTCTAATAGTAGGGAAGACAAGGAAAGACTTTTGGAGATAGTCTTTCAGTTTTTAGCTAGAAATGGAAAGACTGCTTTATGCTTTATGCTTTGGGTAGGCTGTTTTGATTTGGATTTTTAGGGTAGTTGTGTTGTGTTTTGGAACTGGTTCCCTAGGACTTTTTTGGACCTAGGTGGGTAAGGTTTTAGCTGGGCTTGGTGGTAGCTGGTGGTTCAGAGTGTGGTGGTAGTTATGCCTTCCCCAAGTGACTGGTGTAGGCTGTTTTTGTGATATTGTGGTGGGGTGTTGGTGGGCTTGTCTTTGGCTTGCTTGGCTCGTGTCTTGGCTCGTGTCCTGGCTCGTGTCCTGGCCAACATTGCTCAGCTTGCAGCTTCCCCTTTTGTTACCCATCCCTTGCCCCCAGATTGACCCTTGGATACCCATGTAGACCTCCCCTTGGTTGCCAATGCTCACCCCTTGATCCCCCTTGGCCTGCCCCCTGTCCCTAGTGTTGAATTCTGCCCTGCCCTGTGCCCCAGCTCCTGCTGCATCCTCCCCTGGTTGAATTGGGCTTGTCCTCAAGCCTGTAGCCTCCTCATCTCCAGAATCCCCATAGTATGGACTGAGATCCCCTACATTGAAAGTGCCATGAACCCCATAGTCTCCTGGTAGATCAACCTTGTATGCATTAGGACCAACACTTTCTATGATTTCAAATGGACCATCAGCTCTAGGCATGAGTTTGTTCTTCCTCCTAGCTGGGAACCTCTCCTTCCTCAAGTGGAGCCACACTAAATCCCCTGGCACAAACTCCTTCTTGGACCTAGGAACCTTGGACTGTTTCTTGTACCTCTCATTTGCCCTTTCTATTTGCTTTCTGACTGACTCATGAAGCTTCACCATCTGCTCAACCCTCCTCTTTGCATCAAAGTTCACTTCCTCCCTTGGTATGTTAGCTAATTCCAGTGGCATAAGTGGATTAATCCCATAGACAACCTCAAATGGACTGTGACCTGTGGCAGATGAGGGTGCTCTGTTGAAAGCAAACTCAGCATGAGCTAGCTTCAAGTCCCAATCCTTCAATGACTTGCTTACCAGACACCTCAAGATCCTCCCTAGAGTCTTGTTTGTGACCTCAGTTTGGCCATCAGTCTGAGGGTGGTGAGAGGTGCTGAACAAAAGCCTGGTCTTCAAGAGCCTCCATAGTGTTTTCCAGAAGTAACTCATGAACTTAACATCCCTGTCTGAGACTATTGACTTAGGAACCCCATGTAGTCTCACAATCTCCTTCAAGTATAGCTCAGCAACACTTGCAGCATCCTCAGTCTTCTTGCAAGCCACAAAGTGAGCCATCTTGCTAAACCTGTCAACAACAACCATTACAGAATCCTTACCTCTTTGTGTCCTAGGTAGTGCAACAATAAAGTCCATGCTCACATCCTCCCAAGGTTTGTTTGGTACTGGTAGTGGAGTGTAAGGTCCAGTCTGGAAAGAACTCTTGGCTTGTTGACATGTGGAGCACCTCCTGAGGACAACCTGAACATCCCCTATCATCCTGGGCCAGTAGAATTGATCCTGCAGTATTTCAAGTGTCTTTTGAACCCCAAAGTGTCCCCCTAGTCCTCCTGAGTGTACTTCCCTGATGAGTAGATCCCTGTAAGAACCCCTTGGAATGCATAGCTTGTTTCCTTGGAACAAGAACCCCTCCTGCAGCATGTACTTCCCCCCTTGAGTCCTTCCTCCTCCAGTTTGTGTGATCCATTCCTCAGCAAAGTCAGGGTCCTCCTTGTACAATTCTTTCAGAAATTCAAACCCCAACACCCTTTGCTCCATGACTGCTAACAAAGAATGCCTCCTTGACAGTGCATCTGCCACAACATTCTGTTTCCCCTCCTTATACTTACTAGAGAATGTAAAGGATTGTAGGAACTCTACCCACTTGGCATGCCTGTGATTCAGCTTGTGTTGGCCACTGATATACTTCAATGCCTCATGATCCGAGTGCAGAACAAAAGGCTTTGGCTTCAAGTAGTGCCCCCAATGCATGACTGCTCTGATGATGGCATAGAATTCCTTATCATAAGTGGAGTACTTGAGCTTGGCACCATTCAGTTTCTCACTGAAATAAGCAACTGGTTTTTGCCCTTGTATCAACACTGCCCCAATGCCAACCCCACTAGCATCACATTCCACCTCAAACAGCTGATCAAAGTCAGGTAGTTTAAGGATTGGAGTCTCACACATCAACCTCTTGATCCTCTCAAAGGATTGTTGGGCCTCCTCAGTCCACTGGAACTCCCCTTTCTTCAAGCACTCAGTGATGGGTGCTACAACTGAACTGAAGTTCTTGATGAACCTCCTATAGAATGAAGCCAACCCATGGAACCCCCTTACCTCAGTGATGGTTTTAGGTGTAGGCCATGTTTGAATGGCTGCAACCTTCTCCTGATCAACTGAGATTCCTCTTCCTGACACAATGTACCCTAGAAATGCTACCTCCTCAACCATGAAGGTACACTTCTCTAGCTTCCCATACAGCTTCTGCTCCTTTAAGATCCCAAAGATTGTTTCAAGGTGCCTGAGATGTTCCCCTCTGCTGCTACTATACACTAGGATGTCATCAAAGTAAACCACAGCAAACCTGCCCAAACAAGGCCTCAACACTTCTGTCATAAGTCTCATGAAGGTGCTTGGTGCATTGGATAGTCCAAATGGCATGACAAGCCATTCATACAGACCATGTTTTGTCTTGAATGCAGTCTTCCATTCATCCCCCTCTCTGAGCCTCACCTGATGGTAACCCTGCCTTAGATCAATCTTAGAAAAGACCTGAGCTCCACTTAGCTCATCAAGCATGTCATCTAGCCTTGGAATGGGGAACCTATACTTGACTGTAATGTTGTTGATTGCCCTGCTGTCAGTGCACATCCTCCAGGTGCCATCCTTCTTGGGCACTAGTAGAGCAGGTACAGCACAAGGGCTTAGGGACTCCCTCACAAACCCTTTGCTCATAAGCTCCTCAATCTGCTTCTGCAACTCCTTGGTGGCAGTTGGGTCACTTCTGTAGGCTGGCCTATTTGGTAGCACAGAACCTGGGACCAAATCAATGTGGTGCTCAATCCCTCTTAGGGGTGGTAGTCCATCTGGTAACTCTCTTGGAAAGACCTCCTTGTATCTCAAGATCAAAGGTTCAACCTCTGCTGGCAACTTGGAACCTTCCCCTTCTGTTACTTTCTTAGATAGCAAGATGATCACAGGTTGTTCTTGCTTCATCTCCTTGATCATAGCTGCCTCTGATAAAAACAACACCCCATTGACCTCCTCTGGCACATTGGGACTCCCATAATTCCTCTGGTTGGGTGGTAGAGGTGTCAAAGTTACCTTCTTTCCCCCATGCCTGAAGCTATAGGTGTTATCCCTACCCTGATGAGTGGTGTTTCTATCAAACTCCCAAGGCCTCCCTAGTAGTAGGTGACAGGCATCCATTGGTACTACATCACACAATACCTCATCTTGGTATACCTTCCCAATAGAGAAGGGCACCAGGCATTGCCTATCAACCCTCACCTCAGCCCCCTTGTTAAGCCATCTCAGTTTATAGGGGTGTGGATGCTCTTGAGTAATCAGACTTAGCTTGTTCACTAGGGTGATGGAAGCCACATTGGTACAACTTCCCCCATCAATGATCAAGTTGCATACCCTCTCTTGAATGGTGCACCTGCTTCTGAATATCAAAGACCTCTGGTCATCCTCCAATGGAGTATGTTGAGAGTGCATGACCCTCCATAGGACCAAGTTATGGCCTGTGTCAGGATGAGCCATGACCAAGTCCTGCATTGGTTCCTCCTCAGCTGTCACTACCTCTAACACCATGCTGTCATCAACCTCATACTCAACTAATCCCTCCTTCTCCCACTCTTCTACCTCCATAAGTGTCATGGTTCTCTTAGAAGGACAGTCCTTCCTAAAGTGACCATAACCTTGGCATTGGAAACATCTGATTTTGTTCTCAGTTGGGGTGGGGTTGGGTTTAGAGTTCACAACTCCTTTTCCTTTGTCTGTGGTTGATTGGCTGGTTGTCTTAGGGGTCTCTCCCATCCTAATACCACTGTAAGGTTTGTATGCAGGTCTAGTAACAGGCTTAGGTAGAGCTGGTTTGGTTTTCCCCATTTTTTCAACCCTCAAAGCCAGGTTGACAACATCATCATAGGACCACAAAGGTTGCATCCTTACTCTAGCAGCAATGCTCCTATCTAGACCCTCTAAGAATCTGGCAATCCTTTGCTCAGGTTTCTCATTGACCTCACACTGGAGAGTCAATTGCTCAAAGTCCCTGAGGTATGCCTCCACAGACCTCTCTTCTTGTTTCAGTTTGGATAGTTTAATAAACAGATCTTGGGTGTAGTCTTTAGTGACAAATTTGTTTAGCATTTTCTTTTTCAGTTTTGACCAAGACCTAAGAGGTTCCTTACCCTCCTTAATCCTTTGGTGCTTTAAGTTGTCAAACCATAGGGATGCATACCCTTTCAATCTTAGCACAGCAACTTTAAAAGACTTAATATCAGAGTAACTTTTGTATTCAAATACCTTATCAACATCCCTAATCCATTCTAATAGATCATCAGGGTTTAAACTACCAGAGAATTCAGGAATTTCTACCTTGAGATGCTTGTCAGTGTGCTCTGGAATCTCCTCATAAGTTCTGTTGCTTTCTCCTGAGTCTGACCCTTCTTCCTCCTGCAGGGGATGTCCTCTTCCCATGCCCATGTGGCCACGACCTCTGTTTCTGCCTCTAGGGGGTGGTCTTCCCCTCAGTGGAGGAGCAATGTTCTCCATGACAGTGTTCAAGGCAGCCAGCACTACATTGACAGTGCCTGCTAGCTGATCCACCTTGCCTTCAATACCTGCAAGCCTCTCTTCACTCATTGGGTTATTTTTTGTGTTTTTGTTGTAGTTAGGATAACAATGGCCTCACAACCAAAGCTCTGATACCAGAATTGCAGTGATATTATAGGGGTGTGTTAGGAATTGGACCCTAGACTCCTATCTAGCACTGGATATGGATGTTACTCAACTCCCACAGCTCAACACAGGGAATCAAACAACAAACTAGACTAGCTAAGTCTCCTTACCACAGCCAAGCACAGGTAAGCAGACTTGAACTAAACAACAAGCAAACACCCCACAGTCTATGCACAGGGATATCTAACTTGCCACAGACTTAGATCAACAACCACAGCTTAGCACAGGAAGTTATCTGGCCTGACTTTCAACCAAGACAATGCATAAGTTGGAAAGATTTTAGAAATGAGAACAATGCTCAGTTTTTTCATTCAATAATCAACTGCCTTGTACAAAAGAGCATGGGTCCTTATATAGGCCTCAATGCTGGATGTGATTACAATCCTAGAGTATCATCTAAGGGCCAAGATTAACTATTAAAAGATGACAAAATACTGGCTAGAAATACAGACTGCTAATGCTAAAAGAAAAACAATAAAACAGACAAAATGCAGACATTTGACAATGACATGCTCCAGGTTGTGCTTGTTGCTTGGTGTTGGCTTGGAACTTGTGGACGAGGCTCATCAATGCTCCTTGACCTTCTTCTGCAGTAGTTCTAATAGTAGGGAAGACAAGGAAAGACTTTTGGAGATAGTTTTCAGTTTTTAGCTAGAAATGGAAAGACTGCTTTATGCTTTATGCTTTAGGTAGGCTGTTTTGATTTGGATTTTTAGGGTAGTTGTGTTGTGTTTTGGAACTGGTTCCCTAGGACTTTTTTGGACCTAGGTGGGTAAGGTTTTAGCTGGGCTTGGTGGTAGCTGGTGGTTCAGAGTGTGGTGGTAGTTATGCCTTCCCCAAGTGACTGGTGTAGGCTGGTTTTGTGATATTGTGGTGGGGTGTTGGTGGGCTTGTCTTTGGCTTGCTTGGCTCGTGTCTTGGCTCGTGTCCTGGCTCGTGTCCTGGCCAACATTGCTCAGCTTGCAGCTTCCCCTTTTGTTACCCATCCCTTGCCCCCAGATTGACCCTTGGATACCCATGTAGATCTCCCCTTGGTTGCCAATGCTCACCCCTTGATCCCCCTTGGCCTGCCCCCTGTCCCTAGTGTTGAATTCTGCCCTGCCCTGTGCCCCAGCTCCTGCTGCACTCATAAAGCTTCACATGTCTTAAAGAAGAAACATCGAGGAATTTTGTAGCCCTCATACCTTTGCTTTTAAGAATGCACCAATTTTGCCATTGCTTGTTAGAACTAAATTCCACATCCGGAAAATCAGGATCATGCATAGCATCTTGTCCTTCTTGACTTCCGGTTTGATCATCTGCTTCTAGCATTTGTATGTCTTCTTCATCGGCTCTACTACTTTCTCCTAGGTTGCTAGTTCTTGCCCTTTTTGATCTCCTTATTGTAGGTGCCATTTGCTAAAAGAAACTAGTATTAAAACACTTCATTATAAACTCAAATTCATAGCATAAGTGTTAGGATACTAAGCTTTAAGCACAAATTCAAGCATAGCTACCTTAGTGAAATATTATCATGCTACCTTTGAGCACAAATGGATGTTCTTAAGCATAACAATATGTCACTAAGATGAGCACATATATTTGAATCATGAGTTTGGCCACTACTCAAAGGTACTAATGCTAAATTAACACAATAAGATCATAAGTTCATAGTATAAAGCATGAATTCAAGCATCATACTACCACTTAAGCATAAGTTCTTAGCATATAGTAAAGATGAGTATCCTAATTGGCATATGAGCATTCAAATCATAGTAAGCATACTAATTAATCACTAACATTCACTCTATAACATGTAAGAAGTATTAGAAATCCAATTTAAACAAGTTTTTCAATTAAAATCAAGAACCCCCAAATTTGGGTTAGGGTTTGTTCAAGTTGGATTTCTAGAAAAATAGAGAGATTGAAGTAACTAAAGTAGAATTAACTTACTTGATGATGCTTAGAGGTTGCCTTGGACGAACTATAGTGACAAATTTTGTAAGAAAAGACTAAGAAATGAAGGTTTTGAGAGAATTTTTCAGCTTGAAGTTGAAGAACACGAGAATATGGCAGCAAGCAAAGGTAGTGTATTGGCTTTATAGAAGAAAATAGAGCAAAATACGAAGCAGACAACTTACCCGATCGGGTATACAGAAATCCGATCGGGGAAGTTCGCTGGTCCGGTTTTTGTTTCTTTTTTCTTTGCTACTTGCTCTTACCTTTTGGCTATGTCTTTGACCATACTTACTAACCTTAATAATCTTGGCAACATGGGCCAAGGGTAGCTCATCCTTGTCTCAATAGGTCCTCTAATTCCAAGTACGAAAAACTATCAACTAAACATGCATTTCTAAATGTAAGTAATAAGTAAAACGAAAATTGTTCCTAACTATTACAACCCAAAATTTCAAAAAGAATGTCCAAATAGTCCAAAACAAAATCATTGTCTAATTAGTGGAATAAAGAATGCCTAAAAAGAGAAAATAAAGAGAAAGACGGGTTGCCTCCCGACGAGCGCATTTTTAAGTCATGCTAGACTTTGTGTTTTTATCCCTCCTGAAGCCTTGTGAAGGGATTTGAGCTCCTTGTAGCTTGATTCGTCCTTGAATTTTTCATTTACCCTTGCCAACATCCATGGCAATCTCATTCTAAATATGCTTCTGAAGCGTTGAATGCTTCGACGTCACCATCTCCTACACTCAATACATTCCCCTTTTTATCAAAGGTGGCACTTGATCCATCCATTTCAAAGGTGATTTTCTCTCTTTGTACATCAATACAAGCCCCAACTATATTTAGGAAGGGTCTTCCTAATATAATATAGTCATCTCTACCTTTCTTTGAAAATATGACATAAAAATCAACGGGAATAAGGAAATATCCAATCCGAATGGGGACATCTTCCACGATTCCTGCTCGAGTATGCATAGATCCATCGGCTAGTTGAAGGCTAGTATTAGTAATCTTCATTTGTATTGGGCAATGGTCATGATAGAAGGAAAAAGGCATGACGCTAATAGCGGCTCCTAGATCACACAATGCATTTTTGACCTTATGAAGACTCATTGTGAAAGAAATGTTCAAACAACCTGGATCTTTAAGTTTGGAAGGAATGATAATCTTCCCTTCTCCAAAGGTAGGTTCCTTGTGAGAATCTTTGGTTGCTTCTTTTTCTCTAGATGTTTTGCCAATCCTTGCTTCCAACCTTGAGAAAGCTTTGTCATTTGCCCTTGTTGTTTCAACAACTCTTTCTTCTAATTTCCCTTGAGCTTTTATCAATGTCATGATCAAAGCTTCGAGACGGGATGTCTCCTCTTGTGTAGGGACTTGGGTTGGTTTGGCTAGTGTAGGATTATTGCAAAGTTCGTGGGGTAACCTAAAGATGGGCTCCTTACTCTTTCCATTCCCAAGAGGACTATCAAAAGATTTGTCACTAATCATGTCAATTGTGACTATCAACGGCTCTTCACTCTCTTGGGTGGTTTGGCTAGAACTCCATTGGGTCAACTCTTCTACTCTCTTTTGGAGAGACAAAATGGTTGATTTGAGTGAGTTTAAGCTAGAAAAGAAGTATGAGTACATATTATGTTGGGCTTGGATTACTTCCCTTAACTTGACATCTACTTTTGCTATCAATTGATCATTTTGAAAGGATGAGTGTGGAATTGTATAAGGTGTATTAGTGGGTTGAGTTTGGCGAAATTGTGGGTGAAAGGAGTTTAATGGTGTGAGTTTGTTCCCACATCGTTGAGGTACATGCCCTATTCCTCCACAAAGTTCACAAGGTGTTGTTAGTGAGGTAAATGGATGTAAAACTTTTGGGCGATATAAAGTGCTTTTTGGGGTGGTTTCTTTTGGTTGAACGGGACAGGCTAAGGAAATGGTAGTGTCAACATCATTTGAGGTTTCCACTCGGCTTTTATTTCGCTCTCCCCCATTACTTTGTGAACCTTCCCCACTTTCTTTTTGTGAATTAATTGATAGGTTTGACATAGTGGTTTGAGGTTTAAACCTACGGTGAAAAGCGATGACGATCTCTTCCCAATCCATTGGTTTTGTGGCATCCTTTAAACGACGGGTGAACCACCATTTAGCTCCTCCCTTTAGTGATAAAGGAAAGAGAGTTTCTCTAATTTGGTTTTGGGTGATTCCCTCCCTCATAAAAGTTTGACACAATTCGCAAAAGGTTTGGATATGGTGTGATGGGTTTTCATTTGGCTTACCATTAAATTGGTTACCCTCAATGAGAGCAATCAAAGTCATATGGACCCTTAGGATCCCACTAGCAAGTTCAAAAACCCGGTACCTTGGATCTTCCTTTTTTAGCACCATTTTTGTCAACCTACAAGAAAAACACAAAAAGGAAAGTTAGTGACGATTAAAGGTACGGTTTGCACCTAAAATTGGTAGAATTTTAAACAAAAATCAGCAATACATAGATAAACAAAACCGTGCTCCCCGGCAACGGCGCCAAAATTTGACCGTGCTTGTCGCGAGCCCGATACAAAAATAATTACCCACACATAGGCTAACAACATAAGGAATGTAATTAGGGAAGTAGGGTGTGACACCCTCAAATTTGCGGAAAGAAAAAAAATAATTTAAATAAATAAAAGATGAGAATACGTTTCTAATAGGTTCACTTTAGTGAAAATCGGTACATTTTAAAACCGGAACCTACTATAAATATATTCACATAAAAGGTGTGTCTTAAATAAAAAGGTTCATAACACATAAGGAAATAATATTATACAATAAAAAGTATCTGAAACGGGAGACATGTTTCCCGTATAAATACTGAAATAAAAGAGTGTATAATAATATACAATCCTAAGAACCGAATATAGGTCCAAGGTAAATACTTCGCTCGCTAGCTCGTCAATGTACCCCAAATATGCATTCACCACCTGTTCGACCGCATTAAATATAAACACGGAAGCCACAGTCAGTGGGGAGTAACTCCGAGTTCTCCCCGCCACGAAATGTCGAGTTTAATGAAACATGAATAACATAAAAGCAATGTATATGAAAAATACAAAACTTACACATATATGATATGCTTTTCATGTTATGAAACAATTAACTAACATATAACCTATCATATGAACGCTATCATGTGAAACCGATAATAAAATATAACAAGAGGTAGGGAAGCTGGTATGCTAGCTCCGAGGTTACCCTGTAACATGGCCATGATACACTCAAACCCTAATCAACACGTAATCATGTGAATCAGTTAACAATCGGTAATCCAAACTCTATCAATCTTAGCCGGCTTGCATCTCACCTTCTAAAACTCATAGAATCATACAACATGAAAGACCAATACGTCTACAAACAGGCATAAGTTCTTAGAACCGTCAATAGTCGACTTCTGTAACTCGAGGCTATACCACAAGGTAGGAAAACATCCTAGTCCTAGACTGATCAGACCTAGCGACAACAGCTATTCCATTTCCGTCTCATGACATAACCGTACACGAGAAACTCTACTAGGCGACCCCCTAAGCAGAGATGGCTAGTACTTAAGCTGGCTCCATTTCCAAAGTGGAACTAGGCAGCCATGCCCCAACTTGGATATAAACCCACCAAGCCGAGACACAAAAGCTATCAAGCAGTGAACTCCATATGCTCGTTAAAGATAGTACGGCCTATCAATGTCATGGTCCAAGATACTCATTTAGAATTAGAATGGTCAAGACGCCATATACTCATAATTCTCTATGGGTACTTAGTCAACACGACACCAACCATATAATTAAACAGTCACGGGAAACACATCCTATCATGTGACTACTTGCATATAAATCATATTCAAATATCATATCGCCTCATATCTACTAAGGCTCATTCATTCATTCATTAAAATAAAACCTTACCTGAAGACAAATCCCCGACCCGAGTCCCGCGACGGGTCATCAGTCAAAACGGGGCTGACTAGATCTTATTTTGACCAAACCCGTTTGGTCAAACCGGCTAGAAACAGAGTCTTTATCACATAGACTTGAACATAAAATCATCATATTCATTACATGTTATTTTATTAAAACTTCCAACATGTGAATTATTAAATCTTACCAAAACCCGTTTGACTTAAAGGATATCAAATTACACTACGATCTCGTCTTATAATTTCTAACATGTGAGAAATAATAATTTTATGAAAAATACTTTTAATTAAATAATTTACTTATTAAAATTTCCCACTTGCTAAATATAACAAAACACGACAAATTAACATTAAACTCAAAAACCGTCACAAGTCCAAAGTGGGACCCACGGGCTGATTTTGGGGCGTGACATTTCATGGGCATGGACTGGGCCCACGGGCCTGGTTGGGCATGATTTGGGTCGTCAATTTTAACACCGTTTCTTAATATTTTCCCGCATGCCTAACATAATTAAAACCCGTCAAAACAACAACATAACAATCAAGTATCGACAAAACTCAAAGACCAAAACCCGGACCCACCATGGACCAACCCAGACCGGTCTGGACCGGGCCTGAACCGGCCTGAACCGGCTGGTTTGGGTCCGGTTTACACGGCCAACTCCACGGATCAAACAACCACCAAATCCAAATTAATTCCAACATGATTTTAATTAACCACAACCAATTTAACAACCAATTTAACCATCAATCATACAAAAATCATGGTTATGAATAAATCATACAAATTTGTCAAGAATACCAAACCTGCTATAAATTCATCTACATAATAATAACCACTACTTAGCATGTTACTAACTAAAAATCCATAAATTATAATAACATGAACAAAAACAAAAGATGAACCAAAAACAAAAGAAACAAAGGCTATGTAACATTAAAACGTCGAGTAACTCGGAATCGTTACCTTAGCTAGCAAAAATCAATTAGCACCAAAATAAGAAGTATAAACTAAGAAACCCGTCTTCTAATCTTCCCCTAATATATACGAGTCACCAAACTCGTCTTCAAAATCTTCCCCTATAAGAAATGACAATAAAAACATTATTAGAATTAAAACTTGATTTTCCATAATTAAAGTGTTGAAAACGATTTTGACGGAATTGAAAATAAACCGTACTTGAAGATGGAGAGCGAAGAGGAGATTCTAGAAATCTAAGTTAGGACGGATTTAATTAAGAAATGAAGGTTTTATGATGATTTTGCTCAAGAACGACGAAGAACGGATGAAGAACGCTCAAGAACAAATGAAGAACGATGAAGAACGATTAATTTGATCTTAATTTGATTTATTGTAAAATGAAAAGTTGTTAGTGAGTATGTGGTGAGTGAGGGCCGTGTAAATATAGAGGAATTAGGAAGTTGGATTTTGAAATTGTTGTTACGAAATTGACTCGCGTTTAATAATTATATTACGGTAATCGATTAAATATAATTAGCGATTAAGTTAATTGAACTAAATATCAAGATATTATGTTATTATAATGAAAAGAAAGGAAAATATCAAAGTGAAAGAGAGGACAAAGGAGACGTGTGAAATGGTGAGAAATCGGCTCTGTTTTTAAGCGATTTGCGGAGTTTAAATTGACAGACCGATAAAGTTACAAATATCTTAGATATTTTTATTAGTTTAATCATATTAATTAAAAGATCTAATATGAGTGGAAAAAAAGTGACATGGCGCGTGTGACTCATGTCAAAGTCGGGTTTCGGGACTTAAGTTGACCCGGGAATACTTAAATGACGTTCGGTTAAAACCGTAAAAGTTATTCTTTAAATTCAGAATAAATTCAAAATAATTATATTAAATTACGATAAATTCCGATAAATCTTAATAAAAATAAATTAAATTTATTATTTTTCAAATATAATTTCGGTCTTTAAAATTACGAGGCGAGTCGGGAAAAGTCAACGAAAGTCAAAGTCGACTTAAAAGTCAAGAAAAGTCAAAGATGACTTAAAAGTCAAGGAAAGTTTATGACGACTTAAAAGTCAAGAAAAGTCAATGACGACTTTAAAAAGTCAAGAAAAAGTCAAAGACGACTTAAAAGTCAAGAAAAGTCAAAGATGACTAAAAACGGTCTGTTCATGAAATCTCTCAGAAATTCCAAATACGAACGCGGAATTTCAAAATACGACTCGAAACAATAAATTCTATTTTAAAAACTTAAGTCTGCTAGAAAGTGTTAGTAAATATTTTCCCTAGAAAAATAGGGTATATTTCGGGTTGTTACAATCACCCCTCCTTTTAAAAAGTTTCGTCCTCGAAACTTAGAAGAAGGAAAGTAACATATATGTAGGTCTATTTCAAAACTGTTAAAAATATATTCGTAATAAAAATACAGGGTCTTATCACTGGAACGGAAGGTTCTCGTCCGCGGTTAAGAACATCGACGTCCCAAGTCAAAGACTCAAAAGATACATTTTCGCATCGATAAATGAGAAAACTAGTTATCGAACGTCTCCAATAACAAGTCTCAACACTCCTTGACGGTAAAATACTTGAAATCATAAAACATTTCTAAAAACTTTTAGTTCAAAAATTTTATAGTAAAGATAATAACTCTACTATCTACGCTTAAAATTTCTAACTAAAGCTTCTAATAATTTATCTATAAGAAATGATACTCAATAGAAGGAACGGAATATTCGAAAGAATAAATCGAATAGAAAGAGGGAAGAAAGAAAAATATTAGCCGGAAAAGTAGATCCGTTTATTGATATAGGAATGTCCGAATAAAGATAAGAGCATGAAAACACATCTCCGGACGGTAAAGATATAGGAGTACTTTCTCCAACTGAAGCTTTGAGAGGTAATTTATCGGATAGTCTTATTGAACTAAAGAACAAAGAAGTTCCCGTATAAATTAAACACGGTATTTCCTAAATTGAAAACATACCAGTTACAATGTCTGGGTGAGCATCGGCCTCAGCGCGGCTCACGAGGAAAATTCGACCCCTCGGTCTCCCAGAAATAGCTGGTGTAGAAGCTATCTTCTTCCTATAAGGACATACATTAGCTTGGTGTCCCGGTTTCTGACAGCCATAGCATACAATTGGCTTGTTGAAACAGCCCATACCGGGATGCCTAAGCATCTCGCACCTAAAACAAGTACGACCCTTAAGATCGTTGTTGTTGCTCGGAACGAATGGACGGTTTCTCTGATTTGCTTGTCCACTCTGAAAGTTTCTCCTCTTGTTTGGAAAAGAGGGAGAAAAGGAAGGTCGAGATAAAGGAAATAATGGTCTTTTGCCAGAAGAATTAGGAGCAACATACGAGGAACGAGCCTCGTCGGCAATCTCCCGAATAGAACTCTCTGCCCATATGGCATCATTGTAGATAGAAATAAAAGAAGTAGCACCCCTACTAATCTTGCCCTTTATCTGAGGAGAAAGCTTTCCTAGATAAAAGAAGGCTTTGTCTTCCTCCCTTGAAATAAGCCGAGTGGCATAATGAGCCAACTCGTTGAACTTGGATGTGAACTTCTGAACTGAGAGAACTCCTTGTTTGAAGTCCATGAATTCTTTCAGTTTCTGCAGTCTTAATTCATCCGGGTAGAACCTCGCCTCCAATAGTTCACGGAAACGAGGCCACCCAAAATCTGGTTCTAACTTAGAAGTAGGGCCAGTAAGTGACCACCACTGATCAGCTTCCTTCACTAAGAAGTGGGAAGCAAGACGGACTTTATCCGCTTCAAGAACATCATAAAGAGAAAAGTTCTTCTCCATTTCTCGAATCCATTCAGAAAGTTTGACGGGATCCCCTTCACCATCATAGGTTTTGGCTTGGCTCCTAGATAGTTGTGAAGCAACCCACGTATAACTCCCGTGTCTCTCACGGTCAGGAATAGGATTAGGAATCGCCTGTTGATTTTGCTGATTTTGCTGGTTCTGAATAATAACAGTAAGAGCTGCTAAGATCGTGTTGTCAATTCTCGGAGGCATCTTGCAAAAGAAAAACACAGATTAGTACTTATCATATAGCAAGCACAAAGAGACTACAACATAATCCTAATCTACCCATCCTACCATTCTATCTCACAAGTTTATTATTTTATTAAGGTCAAGTTATTTATACAAGGGTACACAAACGTGCGTCGGGAGCAAAAATGCTCTGATACCAACTGTGACACCCTCAAAATTTGCGGAAAGAAAAAAAATAATTTAAATACATACTGAAGGTGTCCGAAATAAAAAGGTCATTACAAAACGAAATAATATTATACAAAAGAAATATACAAGACGGGAGACATATATCCCGTATAAATACGGAAATAAAAGAGTGTATAATAATATACAATCTAAGAACCGAATATAGGTCCAAGGTAAATACTTCGCTCGCTAGCTCGTCAATGTACCCAATGTATGCATCACAAACCTGCCAACCGCATTAAATATAAACACGGAAGCCACAGTCAGTGGGGAGTAACTCCGAGTTCTCCCAGCCACGAAATGTCAAGTTTAATAAAACATGAAGAACATAAAAGCAATGTATATATAAAATACAAAACTTAAACATATATGATATGCTTTTCATGTTATGAAACAATTAACTAACATATAACCTATCATATGAAAGCTATCATGTGAAACCGATAATAAAATATAACAAGAGGTAGGGAAGATGGTATGCTAGCTCAGAGGTTACCCTGTAACGTGGCCATGATACACTCAAACCTTAATCAACACGTAATCATGTGAATCAGTTAACAATCGGTAATCCAAACTCTATCAATCTTAGCCGGCTTGCATCTCACCTTCTAAAACTCATAGAATCATACAAACATGAAAGACCAATCCGTCTAGAAACAGGCATAAGTTCTTAGGACCATCGATAGAAGACTTCTGTAACTCGAGTCTATACCACGAGGTAGGATATACTTATATATTTAGGCTCAGCGGTTACCCTAATAAGATGGCCCAAATACAAAGCACACATCTAGGCTCAGA
>JAIUZE010073283.1:0-12496 GCA_022085475.1 Heliosperma pusillum | reverse complement strand
CATTTTCAAGTCTATAGCCCACGAGTTCATTATTATCAAGGTACAACATCACGCCAAACATCATCATTAACATCCCAAGGTATTTCCATCATAGCTCACATCAAAATCCTCAAGTAATATGGTTCAACTTACCGAAACCTTACTACTTCAAACGAGTCTCCGATGCCATAAGATAAGATCATATCTTTAAATCCAAGAACTATAGCCAAATGTCTTTCCACCAAGCCTATACTCACAAACACACAATAGGAAACCACAAGACGGCACTTAACCTCAAAAGTATTTCGCACCTCAAGATATCATTCAAAACTTCTTATTTACACCAATTAGACATATCATAAGCATGGTCTTCAAAACAATACTAAACTTCTAAGTCCAAAAGACTAAATTACTAATGAGTTAAGAAGTCATAGCCAACTCATTCAACCTTACACCATCAAATTTCATGAACTATTCACACATGAGTCATGGCAAGCATTTAGCATTAAAATCATCGAACTTATCTTACCACCCTTTCTTAGAGATACAACCAATCATCAATATAAGGTGAATTTAGATCTACACCATTTTCCTCAAATCACAAATTCATTCTAACAAATACTAATATTCCACAAAATTCAAAGTTCTTCCGACCAAGTATAATATACCACAAACAAATGGGTATGACATCCATAAAAATGTTACAAGAGGAAAGTAAGGATACCAATGGTAAGATGGAGGAACTATCAAGAGTAATCTCCAAGGGGAGAAGACGTTAGATGATAAACAAGCACTTATATAGAAGGAAGAGAGCATGATACATTAAGGACGAGAGAAACATCGATGAGGAAGAAAAGAATACACTTCAATTAGGCTTGTCAATCTTAAATCTTTGGTAGAGGATACTGCTTCTAGGTAACACAATGATCCACCTTAAGACGGTAGATAAAAACTAACATAACATCACTCAACACAATCAACAAAAAAGTTAGAACCTAACAAACATCAAGTACACCAAAGACTACCAAGTAAAGTCCTTAATTTCTACCCATCTCTCATTTATTATTTCAAGGTCAAGTAGTTTAAGTTTAGGGTTCACGTGTGTGCGTCGGGAGCGATAAAGCTATGATACCAACTGTGACAACCCTCGCGAATGCGGAAATATAAAACATACAAGCATGTGAATTATATAGCGGAAATAGGTAGTTTTAAAAACTTTTATACATGCAAGATAGAAAAAATACGAGGGTGTCAAAATATTACAAAACAAATCAAAATACCCACAAGAGACGTAGTTCTCAAAAGTGTAACAAAGACAAAGTAATTAGAACTAGCTAAAACAAACAGTCTAGAGGTTGTTTCATCCAGGGACAACGCCCGCTAGCTCACACCCGAACCCCAAAACATCATATCCAAAAAGGCATCCAAGCAAGCAACCTGTTCGTTCATGAAAAACATGAACGCCACAGTCAGTGGGGAGTAACTCCGGGTTCTCCCAGCCATATCACATCAAACGTACATAGAAGGAAATACAAAAGTAAAGCATGCATATATATACATACATGTGAGTTGCGACAAGAATAGATAGGCAATTCTATAGATAATGATAAGAACATAAGAGGCACCAATCCGAATCCATCATGATATTCAAAGACTCGGGGAAGACACTCTTAGGCAACCGAATACGCTCACTAGGGTTTACATCTCACCGTTAGCGGTATAAGTTTGATAAGATTGAGACTCGACAACCAAACCATGCCAAATCATTCAATGATCAATCATGTAATCATTCATGTAATCATCCATCCAAACACAACAACACAATGACGACATCTCTCACGGTAAATGAAACGCACTAGCATCGTGTACAATAGCAAGACAAGCCAATGGAAATCCACAGGATAAGACGTTTCCCTGAACCGTATATGATAAGACGTTTCGTATACTCATGACCCAGACAAACAAGTTCACGGGATAAGACGTTTCCCGGAATCATGTACGATAAGACGTTTCGTACACACAAGACTCTAATCCTCTCGGTAGGACGACGATAATAATACGGTCCTAGTCTAAACCTGGCCAGACTCTCGGAATAAGACGTGTTCCGATTCGACATGTGGTAAGACGTTCCACATCCAAGACTCGGTCAATCATAGACGCCGAGTACCCCAAATTCGGTAGATCAATTCACGAAAGAGGCGGAAAGAGATCTATAGTCAAAAGTCAAGCTAGTACGCTACATGCAATAACACCACCTCGCAAGTATACAACATTTGACGGTCGGGTCGACCAACGCATTGCGTTCGCCTCCTAACAACGTCGTCATATCCCCACTAAACATGCATACAAGCATCAAGGATACACCCCATCGCTCCGACATTCCAGTCTAACGAGTATAAGGTGTAGCCGGGAAATGAGAGTTCATAGCACAAAATCATTAGTGCTCAATTCATAACATATGTAAAACCGACTCAAAAGAGGGATATATCGAAAACCGTCACAAAACATGTGATACAAGCGAATGAGAATATCATATATCCAAAACATGAATCAATACATGATAAATAAGCATTAGACCAAGTTTAAGAAGCATAATAAATAGGAAACATAGATACCTCTCCAAAACAACAAGTTTGGAAACTAACTAAAACAAGGATTCACTTCAAACGGTCATATCTAGAGTTCTAGATATGATATTACAGAAATTCCAATTCGAGGTGATAGCTTATCCTCTTACGGTTCCAAGGAATGGTCACAAGCCCAAAACAAACAAGTAACGAAGGAGATATGATCATTCTACGAAAAGGGGTCAGTGCAGTGAAACTGCACAAGTCACGACCGTGACTTGTATTTCACGACCGTGAAATGAGGTTTCACGACCGTGACATGCCATCTCACGACCGTGAGATGTGTGACCAATTCACCCGAGAACCTTCAACATAAATTCAATCCTTTTATTTCCAATTCTCATAATCATTTCTAATAACTATCAACAATCAATATTCATCATCAACAATCATCAAATAACAACAATCATCATCCATAACATGATTCCTAAACTTACTAATCGTATTCTAATACGATTTCTAGCATATAAGCATGTAAAACACGTAAATGATATCGAGTAACCCTTCACCGTTACCTTTACGCGTCTTTAGTCGATTACTAAACCTTCCTAGTCTCCACCTACATACAATTAGGTAATAAAAGATGAATATCATTCACCTTGAGAAAGACGGATAATTTAAAAAGCGAGAAAGACGGTAATTTTATTACCAATACGGATAGAGGAAGGCAAGAGGGGAAGAATGAGACGAACTTACGAGAATTTCAACAAGAAACGAAGAAGATACGGCGATTCAAAGACGGATCGAAAATGGAGGCAAGGTTTTATGGTTTCTTAGAGAAGAAGGAAGAGTTGAGTTGTGTGGAATGAATATTAGGTTAAGGAGTATGAGGGAGTATAAGTAAAGGGTGAGTCGGAAAAGTCAACGAAAGTCAAAGGCGGCTCAAAAGTCAAGAAAAGTCAAAGACGACTTAAAATTCAAGAAAAGTCAAAAGTCAAGAAAAGTCAAAGACGACTTAAAAGTCAAGAAAAGTCAAAGACGACTCAAAAGTCAAGAAAAGTCAAAGACGACTCAAAAGTCAAGAAAAGTCAAACTCGACTTAAGACGGGATTTTCATGGAATCTCGCGGAAATTCCAAAAACGAACTCGGAAATTCTAAATTCGACTCGAAACATAAAAAGCTAATTTAAAACTTAAATTTACTGAAAAGATTTCGTAAAATCTTTCTACTATAAAAATAGGGTACATCTCCGGGTGTTACAATCACCCCACCTTTTTAAAAAGTTTCGTCCTCGAAACTTGAAAGTAGAAAAGAAAAGTTATAAGGACCAATTCGTTTTCTCCAAATTGGTAGTCAAAACATTTTCAAGGAAATGTATTTCAAAAGCATGACATTTTCCAAAAAGGTATAGGAAAAGTTTTCCAAAGTAACTCTCTTTTTCTGTGGAACGAAATTGTTATTGTCGTGCACACAAGAACACCAGCATTCCAAAGTAAAGACAAGATTAAAATTAAATCATACGTTGATAAGTGCAGAACCAGTCATTAGACGTCTCCAATAACAAGTTCTAGCATCCAACTAAACGCAAAATCCAGATATAAAAGCGAAAGAAATCTATTTTCTCCAAAAAGAGGCTACAAAATCCATCTTTAGACTTCTTTGAAAAGTTAAATTAGAAATACAATATGATAATTTGAAGGTTTTCTCAAAGATAAAAGCAAAATAAGAAGGCATTACACGTACATAGAGCGACTCGCACATCTCACACACAATTCAGGGTAACTAAATATATACAAAACACGGAAAAACGAAACAAATTGAACTATTAGGGATAGGAAGATCAAGATAAAGTCGGCAGGAAGATCTACAAGAATTCGACATTACTAACTCTACTAATAAACCAAATCCTCAAGAGAATGCAATTTACCCAATTTGCAACTCATCATTTTAAATCATCAGAATTCCTACCAAAATATTCCATAATCACGAAACTTCGAGTAACAAATCCCAATTATTCGAATCCAATTAGAATCTACTAAGGTCCATCGGCACGGTAGACTCCACAACTAACAACCACAAGGTAAAGGAGACTTACCATGAAATCCTTTGATCCAAGTTATTCCAAAATTCATTATCCTAATTTATTAACAATGAACTTTCTCATCTTCAAAAATTAAAAGACAAATCCTCAAAAGAGATTAGTCACACAATCTCATTTTACTTAAATTTTGCCAATCTTAGAGCAATGCGACCATACATCAATTTATTTAGCTCTTTCAACCTCTCAATACATCGGTTATCGCTTATGACAATATTCCTCCAGTTTGGTCATCCAACCCAAATTCCACAAGGTATTTATTCCCGTTAGGGTCCAACATTTAAGACAACAATTTCCCAAGTAACATTTAAAGAAATCACTAAGATTCTTAACCACAACAACCAACTATCGATATGCTTATTTCGATCCTCCAAAAGATATTGCAACATCAAGATTTCATAGTCTAAAACCACTAGGAGAGGATACATTATCACTATTAGGATTCATCCAAGAGCTTAAGTCCTATTTTCCATGATCAAAGACAACCTGAAATTTGCTCAAACCAAAGACACATATTCTAGCTAAAGAATCCCAAAATACATTACACTTATTCTCTGAGCCTTACAAACGGAATATCCAATCCACTAGAGAAAAGATGAAGGAGCAACGAGATAGAAAACGATAAGGAATCTCAAGGAGAACACGAGAATAAATAAGGCACGAGATTACAAGAGAGGAGCGTTGAAAATAACGAGGTCAAGAAAGAGACAAAGCAGATAGTAGAGTTATGAAGCTATCCGAGTAAGAAAGAAGATACGAGCATGCGATTTCTTAAAGATCAATCTTGACAAAAACATTCAAGAATGGAAATGAAAAGGGACAATGGCACGAGTAAAGGTTTAAGGTTTAAATCCACAAAATTTCTCCTTTCAGACTTAGGGTGATAGCAAAGCAACTCATCCCAATAACAAAGGTCTCTTACAAGGGACCCTCGTACCACAAATTATCAAAGTAAGGTACGCCTAAATTCGACAAATCGACTACAACCCAATTCCATCCATCCCTTTCAATCACAACACACACACACACACGGATTCCCAATTGCGGAATCTAAAACTCAAGTATAATAACATTCCTTTAGCTCAAATATTCAACACACCTCAAAGGTTTTCTTTAATTGGAGGACTAAAAATACGCCTCTTATACTCTTCATTTTCAAGTCTATAGCCCACGAGTTCATTATTATCAATGTACAGACATCAATCCAAACAGCATCATTAACATCCCAAGGATTTCCATCAGAGCTTCCCATCAAAATCCCCAAGTATATGGTTTTCACTTACCGAAACCTTACTACTTTCAACTAGTCTCCCGATGCCGATAAGATAAGATCATATCTTTAAAAAAATCCAAGAACTATAGCTAAATGCTTTTCCACCAAGTCTATACTCACAAACACACAATAGGAAATCACAAGACGTCACTTAACCTCAAAAGTATTTTACAACTCAAGGCATCATTCAAAGCTTCCTATTTACCCAATTAGACCTATCATAAGCATGGTCTTCAAAACAATACTAAACTTCTAAGTCCAAAAGACTAAATTACTAATGAGTTAAGAAGTCATAGCCAACTCATTCAACCTTACACCATCAAATTTCATGAACTATTCACACATGAGTCATGGCAAGCATTTATCATTAAAATCATCGAACTTATCTTACCACCCTTTCTTAGAGATACAACCAATCATCAATATAAGGTGAATTTAGATCTACACCATTTTCCTCAAATCACAAATTCATTCTAACAAATACTAATATTCCACAAAATTCAAAGTTCTTCCGACCAAGTATAATATACCAAAAACAAATGGGTATGACATCCATAAAAATGTTACAAGAGGAAGGTAAGGATACCAATGGTAAGATGGAGGAACTATCAAGAGTAATCTCCAAGGGGAGAAGACGTTAGATGATAAACAAGCACTTATATAGAAGGAAGAGAGCATGCTACATTAAGGACGAGAGAAACATCGATGAGGAAGAAATACACTTCAATTAGGCTTCACATTCTTCACTCTTCGGTAGAGGATACATGTTCTAGGTAACACAATGATCCACCTTAAGACGGTAGATATAAATAAACATAACATCACTCAACACAATCAACAAACAAGTTAGAACCTAACAAACATCAAGTACACCAAAGACTACCACCTTAGGTCCTTAAGTCTACCCATCTCTCCTTTATTATTTCAAGGTCAAGTAATTTAAGTTTAGGGTTCACGTGTGTGCGTCGGGAGCGATAACGCTCTGATACCAACTGTGACAACCCTCGCGAATGCGGAAATATAAAACATACAAGCATGTGAATTATATAGCGGAAAATACGATATTTTAAAAACCTTTATACATGCAAGATAGAAAAATACGAGGAGTGTCACATATTACAAAACTAAATAAAATACCAGCCATACACTTAGTCTCTCAAGTGGTTTACAAAGACAAGTAATTAGCAACTAGCTAAACAAACGTCTAGGGTTTTCATCCAGGGACACACGCCCCTAGCTCACACCCGAACCCAAAATAGCATAGCAAAAAGCCATCCATGCAAGCAACCTGTTCATTCATGAAAAACATGAACGCCACAATCAGTGGGGAGTAACTCCGGGTTCTCCCAGCCATATCACATCAAACGTACATAGAAGGAAATACAAAAGTAAAGCATGCATATATATACATACATGTGAGTTGCGATAAGAATAGATAGGCAATTCTATAGATAATGATAAGAACATAAGAGGCACCAATCCGAATCCATCATGATATTCAAAGACTCGGGGAAGACACTCTTAGGCAACCGAATACGCTCACTAGGGCTTACATCTCACCGTTAGCGGTATAAGTTTGATAAGATGGAGACTCGACAAACAAACCATGCCAAATCATTCAATGATCAATCATATAATCATTCATGTAATCATCCATCCAAACATAACGACACAATGACGACATCTCTCACGGTAAATGAAACGCACTAGCATCATGTACAATAGCAAGACAAGCCAATGGAAGCTCACGGGATAAGACATTTCCCGGAACCGTATACGATAAGACATTTCGTATACTCATGACCTAGACAAACCAGTTCACGGGATAAGACGTTTCCCGGAATCATGTACGATAAGACGTTTCGTACACACCAGACTCTAATCCTCTCGGTAGGACGACGATAATAATACGGTCCTAGTCTAAACCTGGCCAGACTCTCGGGATAAGACGTTTCCCGATTCGACATGTGGTAAGACGTTCCACATCCAAGACTCGGTCAATCATAGACGCCGAGTACCCCAAATTCGGTCAACCTTCACGAAAGAGGCGGAAAGAGATCTATAGCCAAAAGTCAAGCTAGTACGCTACATGCAATAACACCACCTCGCAAGTATACAACATTTGACGGTCGGGTCGACCAACGCATTGCGTTCGCCTCCTAACAACGTCGTCATATCCCCACTACACATGCATACAAGCATCAAGGATACACCCCATCGCTCCGACATTCCAGTCTAACGAGTATAAGGTGTAGCCGGGAAATGAGAGTTCATAGCACAAAATCATTAGTGCTCAATTCATAACATATGTAAAACCGACTCAAAAGAGGGATATATCGAAAACCGTCACAAAACATGTGATACAAGCGAATGAGAATATCATATATCCAAAACATGAATCAATACATGATACATAAGCATTAGACAAAGTTTAAGAAGCATAATAAATAGGAAACATAGATACCTCTCCAAAACAATAATTTTGGAAACTAACTAAAACAAGGGTTCACTTCAAACGGTCATATATAGAGTTCTAGACATTCTATTACAAAAATTCCAATTCGAGGTGATAGCTTATCCTCTTACGGTTCCAAGGAATGGTCACAATCCCAAAACAAGCAAGTAACGAAGGAGATATGATCATTCTACGAAAAGGGGTCAGTGCAGTGAAACTGCACAAGTCACGACCGTGACTTGTATTTCACGACCGTGAAATGAGGTTTCACGACCGTGACATGCCATCTCACGACCGTGAAATGTGTGACCAATTCACCCGAGAACCTTCAACATAAATTCAATCCTGTTATTCCAATTCTCATATCATTTCTAATAACTATCAACAATCAATATTCATCATCAACAATCATCAAATAACAACAATCATCATCCATAACATGATTCCTAAACTTACTAATCGTATTCTAATACGATTTCTAGCATATAAGCATGTAAAAACACGTAAATGATATCGAGTAACCCTTCACCGTTACCTTTACGCGTCTTTAGTCGATTACTAAACCTTCCAAGTCTCCACCTACATACAATTAGGTAATAAAAGATGAATATCATTCACCTTGAGAAAGACGGATAATTTAAAAAGCGAGAAAGACGGTAATTTTATTACCAATACGGATAGAGGAAGGCAAGAGGGGAAGAATGAGACGAACTTACGAGAATTTCAACAAGAAACGAAGAAGATACTGCGATTCAAAGACGGATCGAAAATGGAGGCAAGGTTTTATGGTTTCTTAGAGAAGAAGGAAGAGTTGAGTTGTGTGGAATGAATATTAGGTTAAGGAGTATGAGGGAGTATAAGTAAAGGGTGAGTCGGAAAACTCAACGAAAGTCAAAGGCGGCTCAAAAGTCAAGAAAAGTCAAAGACGACTTAAAATTCAAGAAAAGTCAAAGACGACTTAAAATTCAAGAAAAGTTAAAGACGACTTAAAAGTCAAGAAAAGTAAAACTCGCCTTAAGACGGGATTCTCATGGAATCTCGCAGAAATTCCAAATCCGAACTCGGAAATTCCAAATTCGACTCGAAACTTTAAATTCTAAATTAAAACTTAAATTTGCTGAAAAGATTTCGTAAAATATTTCTACTAGAAAAATAGGGTACATTTCCGGGTGTTACAATCACCCCACCTTTTAAAAAGTTTCGTCCTCGAAACATGAGAGTAGAAAACAAAAGTTATAAGGACCAATTCGTTTTCTCCAAATTGGTATTCAAAACATTTTCAAGGAAATGTATTTCAAAAGCATGGCATTTTCCAAAAAGGTATAGGAAAAGTTTTCCAAAGTAACTCTCTTTTTCTGTGGAACGAAATTGTTCTTGTCGTGCACACAAGAACACCAGTATTCCAAAGTAAAGACAAGATTAAAATTAAATCATACGTTGATAAGTGCAGAACCAGTCATTAGACGTCTTCAATAACAAGTTCTAGCATCCAACTAAACGCAAAATCCAGATATAAAAGCGAAAGAAATCTATTTTCTCCAAAAAGAGGGTACAAAATCCATCTTTAGACTTCTTTGAAAAGTTAAATTAGAAATACAATATGATAATTTGAAGGTTTTCTCAAAGATAAAAGCAAAATAAGAAGGCATTACACGTACATAGAGCGACTCGCACATCTCACACACAATTCAGGATAACAAAATATATACAAAACACGGAAAAACGAAACAAATTGAACTATTAGGGATAGGAAGATCAAGATAAAGTCGGCAGGAAGATCTACAAGAATTCGACATTACTAACTCTACTAATAAACCAAATCCTCAAGAGAATGCAATTTACCCAATTTGCAACTCATCATTTTCAATCATCAGAAATCCTACAAAAATATTCCATAATCACGAACTTCGAGTAACAAATCCCAATTATTCGAATCCAATTAGAATCTACTGAGGTCCATCGGCACGGTAGACTCCACAACTAACCACCCACATGAAAATTCATTGCGTACTCTAATCTTCTTAGCTCCATCAAAACTCTTATTAGAAACCACCAACAAAATAGTTATATCTAGGGAAACATGATCGCTAACAACCACAAGGTAAAAGAGGCTTACTATGAAATCCTTTGATCCAATTTATTCCAAACTTCATTATCCTAAGTTATTAACAATGCACTTTCTCATCTTCAAAAGTTAAAACCCAAATCCTCATGATATTGCAACATTAAGCTTTCATAGTCTAAAACCACTAGGAGAGTTTCATCCTAATTTTATCCTCAAATCCTTATAATCATCTAAACATGAAACTAGCTTAATAGGATGGTTCGGTACCATATTCAAAACTTCTTCAAAACACACCTACTAAACCTTACGTTAGCTAATAAGAAAACTACCTCTCAAGAGAGTAGGGATAAAAGAACATGATACAAGGCAACATTGAAAGTGTACGAAAAACTACATAAGATGAAAAGGCCAAAAGGCAGAAAGGAAAAAACGATGTTTAGGAATAGACAAAGCAATAGTAAGAGTTATGATATATCTGAGTAAGAAAGAAAGTACGAGCTTGTAAATTTCTTAAAGATCAATGCTTGACAAAACCTCAGAGAATGGAAATGAAAAGTAATGATGGCACGAGCAATGGTTTAAGGTTTAATCCACAAAATTTCTCCTTTCAAACTTAAGGCGATAGTAAAACAACTTAATTATTCCTTTACAAATGCCTCTTACAAGGGACCATCATACCACGTACAATCCTCAAAGTAAGGTACACCTAGATTTGATAAATCGACTCCAACCCAATTCATCCATCCTTTCATATCACACGGATTCCCAAATGCGGAATCGTAACTCAAGTATAATAACATTCCTTTAGCTCAAATATTCAACACAACCTCAAAGGTTTCTTTAATTGGACGACTAACAAATACTCTCTTATACTCGGTCATTTTCAAGTCTATAGCCCACGAGTTCATTATTATCAAGGTACAACATCCAGCCAAACATCATCATTAACATCCCAAGGTATTTCCATCATAGCTCACATCAAAATCCTCAAGTAATATGGTTCAACTTACCGAAACCTTACTACTTCAAACGAGTCTCCGATGCCATATGATAAGATCATATCTTTAAATCCAAGAACTATAGCCAAATGCTTTTCCACCAAGCCTATACTCACAAACACACAATAGGAAACCACAAGACGGCACTTAACCTCAAAAGTATTTCGCACCTCAAGATATCATTCAAAACTTCTTATTTACACCAATTAGACATATCATAAGCATGGTCGTCAAAACAATACTAAACTTCTAAGTCCAAAAGACTAAATTACTAATGAGTTAAGAAGTCATAGCCAACTAATTCAACCTTACACCATCAAATACCATGAACTATTCACACATGAGTCATGGCAAGCATTTAGCATTAAAATCATCGAACTTATCTTACCACCCTTTCTTAGAGATACAACCAATCATCAATATAAGGTGAATTTAGATCTACACCATTTTCCTCAAATCACAAATTCATTCTAACAATCACTAATATTCCACAAAATTCAAAGTTCTTCCGACCACGTATAATATACCACAAACAAATGGGTATGGCATCCACAAAAATGTTACAAGAGGAAGGTAAGGATACCAATGGTAAGATGGAGGAACTATAAAGAGTAATTTCCAAGAGGCAAACAAGATGGAAGAGAAAGAAGCACCTAGATAGAAGGAAGAGAGCATAATACATTAAGGACGAGAGAATTCATAGATGAGGAAGAAATACACTTCAATTAGGCTTGTCAATCTTCAAATCTTCGGTAGAGGATACTTCTTCTAGGTAACACAATGATCCACCTCAAAACGGTAGATACAAACAAACATAACATCACTCAAAACAATCAACAAACAAGTTAGAACCTAACAAACATCAAGTACACCAAAGACTACCAAGTAAAGTCCTTAATTTCTACCCATCTCTCATTTATTATTTCAAGGTCAAGTAGTTTAAGTTTAGGGTTCACTTATGTGCGTCGGGAGCGATAAAGCTCTGATACCAACTGTGACAACCCTCGCGAATGCGGAAATATAAAACCTACAAGCATGTGAATTATATAGCGGAAATATG